>WURT03647243.1:0-19368 GCA_009936505.3 Holothuria glaberrima | reverse complement strand
TGACCTTTGACCTCAACAAAAAATGCAAGGGATTATCTACTCAATATGGGCAATCTACATGCAATGTATGAGATCCTCCAGGTTTATCTTTCTTGAGATACAGTGTTTACAAGATAATGACTTTTTTACCTCTGGTGACCCCAAATGAACTTTGACCTCTGCAAAAAACAATAGGGATCATCTACTCAAAATGGCCAATCAATGTGCTAAGTATGAGATCCCTCACATTTATCCTTCTGGAGATATCACGTTTACAAGCAATTTCCAAGGTATTTACCATTTGACCTCTGGTGACCCCAAATGACCTTTGACCTCCACCAAAAACATTAGGGATCATCTACTCAATAAGGGCAATCTACATGCTAAATATGAGATCCCTCAGAGTTACCCTTTTAGAGATATCGTGTTTACAAGCAGGCATCACATACGCACTTACACACACATACACACACATGACATCACCATCGCATAGATTCCTTGCCTGACTTTGGCAAGGAATCAAAAATACCATTACATCTGCAGTACCACTGACGCTTAACCCAAAACTGTTGCGGGATCTTTCGGCCATTTCTGTGCCCAACCTGATATACACTTCTTTGCCAGTATTAATGTACTGTACCATGGTACACCTATGGGAGTAGTTACAGTTTACAACATGGAGAGATATTCATGCAGTCAATTACAAAAAGAGGAGTGCTGAAGGTAAAGCTCTGATAGATTCAGATATCATTTGAAAATTATGCTGGCATAAATAGCTGTGCAGGGCACACTTTTATTCCCTCAGAAACCATTTCACCAATAAAGTCCTAACAAGTGACAAAGCAATGCATGAACTCTGACAGACTGATTACAACAATCTGTTCCATACTGGACTTTGCATTCTTGTCCTGGTATCCAATATCAAACATTGAAATGAATCCAGTATGTATCTATTTCTCACGGAAACACTCTTTCCTAAAACAAGCTGTATTTACTTTGTGAGACTAAACATGGGCATACTGATATAGCAGCACTGTTTTATAACAGCAATAACCAGACTGCCCACAATACAGCTGTCACACTGCATCCATAAAGCATTCATAAACCCTTACATGCATAGGAATAACATGGAATAACATAATGTACATACATACCGAGGATGAACACTACAGGCCCAGTGTTTAATATTTCAAGAAGCCTCACCTCAGTGTATTCTTAAGGCCCCGAGCTATCTACAGCAGTAGATCATTGACATAATGCAGTGCTCTTGACATGTTCAACCTTCCAATGACAAAACTTGCACAGACAGTCCTTTTAGAACTTTTATTTTGAGCGCATGGTGCCCTTAAAAAATACAGTCCCAAGAGGTTTTCTGTGGTGGTCTTCTTAACATTAATTTAGCAGCAAGCAGATTACCATGGCTTATGTTCTTACTTGCATTCAAAAAGTTCCCTTCATTTTTTCTTTTCCCCAACATCAAAGTTTTCATTCCAAAACTGCAGTAAGAACACTAAATTCCAATGTAACTTCCTGTTAAAGACCTTTTAGCATCTTCTGAAAATTAGCTTACTCTTATTCACACAGCCTAGACTGAGGGAACTACTTTCCACTGGCATGGGTGTGTGTGGCTGTAGTCAACCCTAAGCTGGACACAGTGTGTGTGGCTGTAGTCAACCCTAAGCTGGACACAGTAACCAGTGTGTTCTTCAAAGTAGGGAGCTGCCACTCCATGGCAGCTCCCTGTTCAATGGTTAACTAGAGTGAACATTTATAGAGACAATCCTTCAGGGAATGATAAAATTGAGTCGTACATGAATAATGGAAGTACTACCTTGGAGGTAGTACTTTCATGCATGAACAGTAACTTGGGAAATATTTACTCATGGTTACATATTGTAAAAGAAGCTTACTGAATTATCACGAGCATACCCAATCATGCATGAAGCCCACAACATACAGTACCATAGTTTGCACAAGAAATAAAATCAGGGAGCAATTCACTCATGGGTGGAAAAAGTTGGGAAGCTGGCAGGCTCCTTCCTGGGAAATATGGGTATTTGGAAGCAAATTGTGGCAATTGGAGAGAAATTTGCCATGTTTATACATAAAAATCCACACTGTATTGTGGACAATTTGACTTCCTTCCTGGGAAATAAACATTTTTTCCAGTCCTGTTTCCCTTCCCTTATATTCTCACTTCCACAAAATATTTTCTTTGGAGAAGGGAGTTTTTCATAATCAGGAATATCGGTCAGAATTTTTTTTCTTGAAGTTGTAGGATTTAAACAGTTTACAGTACACTACTGTACTCAAGTAGAAGGCAAATCCCCTACATAATAGTACTTTCAACTTCTTTGTTGTGTTCTGGCTCATGTTAAGTGCAAATTCCCAAACATGCTTCCTAATGCAAACACTGTATTCACTCATGCAATTAATCACTTCTTCAACATACAATGTAAGACTGCTGCTGATATAGTTACTGTACGTGCAAAACACTGGCCATCCTTGTCGAAATGATTGTTTGTCATGTGTAACAACTTATCTACTCCAAATGTTGCTCAATTTTGAGAGTTCTAGCCATTGTCATCAGTTTACTTAATACCATGCAAGCTGTTACAATGGAATTTAGTTCACTTGCGCTGAGTCTCATTACATATCTTCCTGATATAAAAGTGTGACAATGGGATATAACAGTTTGATATTCATGAAAGGTACAGAAACGATGGGACAATCTTGTCAAGTATCAAATTGCAATTAGCTCCAAGAATTCCTCTTTATTTTAGTGATGTCATCATTTGAACTCTACAGGATGGATACATCATTCACTAAATGTCTAAATATTAACAAAGTGAGCAGCAACACTCCTAAAAGAGTAAATATTTGGACTGAAGTCAAAGAGATAATTACCCAGGTCAACAACCCTCTACACTAAGTATGGTACTGTAGTTCATTAACAATATATACTACAAATGTACAAATATACACTAGAGAGAAGTAATCAACTTGGGGTTTGAGTCAAAACCCTCCAAACTTACAGCACTCAGTTGGCAATTACTTAAAGTATTCCCCCAACTAAACTAACAGAGTGACTCTGGACTTGACATAAGTTACTAAAAAGGCTGTAAAAGACTTTCTACAAACAGAGTTGTATGGTTACAACTCTGGTATAAAATTACATGTTCATATTTCTAGAAGGGAGAAAATTTCATTTTGAAGAAGATCTTGGGAAGTACAGTACATACATGTACTGTATTATACTGATGTGTTGTGTCTTCCGGTGTAAGAATTATTGAGTAAAAGTACAACTCCTGTTACCATGAGTACAACTACAAAACTAGTATCTAGTAAATTTACATCACATTTAGAACAGGAAAATGTGTTTCCATTTTCAAGAAAATCTACTGAGGGATTACATACAACTGCACTAGTATTGAATAAATACCACTGATTAATATTTCAACTTGGTATCCCATGTCACCACTCTCCATAGCACAATTTTTTCCCTCAGCAACTTCACACAAATATAAATCTGGAAATTGAGCCTCTACACTTAAAACAAACGTGACAGGCATCTTGATATCAGGGGAGGTCTTTAGATTGACAGGCAGAGTGAATGTGTGATAAATCAACAAATTATAAACAAGTAACACCGCCAAACTACATCATTTGATCCTGTTCTACTTTTTGAGATATGACCATTCAATGCTTTGTTCAAGAGGGCAATACCAGAGCCATCAGAAGGATTCCAAGATTGAAGGGGGAGGTTGGGAGAGGTGGGGAAAAGGGTAGAGGGGGAAGAGGCTGAGACCTTTAGCTCTTGGATTTTGACACTTTCTGAGGTCATTTTTGGCTGTACTCCGGTACAGTTAATGATAATTTGTTGAAAATATCCTCACACTGAAATTAACAGGGGGTATGTACAGTAGTACCTCAGCCCTGGCTCTGACAACACTGGATACTGCAACAGATAACTTAAAACAAGTCTACAAGAATGGTACTGAGCTTGTCCTAATTACTACTGCAATGATCTTGACAACAGTCTAAATTATTTTAAGTAATGGCCATTGTAAAGTACTGTACATGTAGTAAGGTTTGATGAACGATGAAAATGGCCGTAAACTTATTGTTTTACCATGGAAACATTTAACAAAGAAACAAAAAAAAATTGCAAGTTTGCTATATGGATGCTCGGGATGATTATAGGAATGCTTCAAAAGAAATGTCAAATTACGAGGCCAAAGTGCAGCTCACAGAGCCATATATGCTGCCCAATGTTTTACTTCCAGCAGCCCTGACTTCCCATGATATTTTGGAGCCCCTGCTTGTGTGGCCCACTTGGCTGTTACAACATTAACAAAAAATCTTATAAATATTTCCTTGCACTAAGTGTAGAGAAACTCCAACAACACAAACTAAAATGTAAAATATTTACAGTTTACAAGTATAGGGAGCTTGCACGAAAGGTCAAAAGGTCAAATTCAGCGGATGCGCTAGCTGTTCTGGAGGACAGCCCGCCCCGCACCACGTTGCATTAGTACATGACCTAGCACATGCGCATGTGTTTGTCCTCCAGAAGAAGGTTGCGTTAGTTGACTTTTGCACGCGTACAAGCTCCTTATAGTATCCCATACATAGGTGAGACAGTCATTAAACCAACTGTCAATCACATGGAGAGCACACCTCCAAATGCCTAACTCCCACTGCAGAATAATGCATAACAGACAACAAGTTTATATACAGTATCTCTGCATAGGGAATTCCTTACATAAAATTTTGGTGCCAATCCCTACTTTATTTAAATACTGACAAATATCCAGAAAAAAAAAACACCTTTTTGGTATTTGAGAGATTTGATTTCATCTTTTAAATCTAAATCATCACTGAAGGGAAACTATAATCTTCTACAGTATTTGATCTACAAATCACACCATGCAATATGTACAACTTGGACTCCCCACAAATCAAATTTTTTAGATAAAGATCCCACCATGGAAAAATCTGTCAGAATTATTTTCATGTATCTGTTAACATTCTCAAAATGGCTATTCAAAGTTTGACCCCTTCTGAGATAACTCATTATCTATGAAAAAGTAATTTGAAATATTGTCCCCCATTTCCCTGCTCACTATTCTGCAGTTATGTGAGGGTTGTCACATTTTTCAAGCAAATAACTGTTATTCCCTATACATCTGAAATTTGCAAATTATATTTGCAGCTACTTGCTTTCAAAATTTATTATGTCACTGTCAATATCTGATGCATTTTGATGGGAAAAGTGGTAAATTTTCATACTGATGTGATAAAGTTTCATGTTTGAAAATCAAACAATTAGGTAAAACATTTTCATGTCTACATAACTTTAACACTATCACTACACAGTAGCATAAACAGTACTTAACAACATTAGCAGTACTCTGTGGCAATAAAACAAATTTCTCGATGAACCTGCGACATACTTTCCATTGACTCACACCTTTCATGTTTGACTTGATAGGAGGAACTCTACGACCAGCGTGTCTTGACATTTAGAGGCATTCAAAAGCATCACTGTGTTAAGCTGCCAGTCTAACAGAAACATTGCGGTACTTTAAATTCGTGACTCCTGAGGATCGCAGATCAATGATTCCCAGGACTGTGGCAATGCCTTAAAGTCACTTGCACTGCAGAGATACTGTGCTGCCAGAAATTAATCAGAACTGCAGCCTGACAGGTATTCCCTGGATAGTGGTTCACAGATAAGAATGACAAGTTCCCTAAAAAGGCCACACACCCAACATGATGGTGAGCAGGGAAGGTGGGGGGAGGGGGGATGTAAGCTACTGAAAGTTCTAAATATCATCAGAATGCCAACTTGGCTTCTTGCTTGGGTGGAAAAATTCAGAAATTTGTGAAGTTCCTTGCCAGAAAACTGCTGTTTAAAAGAAAATTTTGGCAGTTGGAGTGACAATGGATTTCACTGCAAACGAAATTATCTGAAAAATTGTGGGAAATTGGAATTGCTTACAACTGCAAGGGAATAAAACTTTTTTCCATCCTTTGCAATTCTTAAATGTAGTCAGTGAACCTAGTTTCCAATGGATACATGCAGCCTGCAATGGAATCCCAATTGACATTGAATCTTACTAACTGACATGAAAGTCATGTTCTTTTATTGGCTTGCATGCACTGAGTTTTCATTTATCTTAAAATTGGTCTACTACAAGAGACGATTTTCCTACGGTAGTGAGATTGTAGATACAGTACTATATTAAGTATAAACTTACAGTAGGAATAAGATTTCATGTCAGTTACGCTGCAAATAATGAATATAAACACACTGGTGGACACATAGTGACTCGCTTTATTTTTTAATATCGAGAGCTTTGGCCTGTAGGAAACTTTAAGCTACAGAGTGCTTAGTACCACAGGCCTGTGGGAAATTTAATGAAATACTAATGCCATTACTTGTGCTCAACTGCATTAAAAAATGTACTCCTTTCATGAATTTCCACTTGAAGCTTTTAACCCTTTCATGGAAAATCAATGAGCATACTACTGTATTTTATTTAAATGTTTTCTTTGGCAAAAAGTGGACAAATACAGTAGAACCTAGAAATTCTTCTGGCATTTTGCATTCACTGTCTTTTTTATAAGTTTAATTCACATTAATGTACAGTACAGCTAACTTTAATGCCTGTACGACTATTGTTTTCATTAACTTTTTAATTACTTCTACAGTGCAATGTGTATAAAACATTAAACTTGCTCTTATAAATTTAATATTAATACAATTCAAATTCACAGTACTTACTATTTAAGGGAAATAAGCTAATTTTACATGGATTTATGACTAGGAGCTTGGAGAAAACTATCTTTCTTTGGAATTAAATCCAAAAAGCATCTTTGTAGAGAATTTGGTTTTGGCAATGTTTCTTGTACTGTATTCATCATACATTTTGCAGGGAGATACATGTACTGCACATCTATACATACACTGGGACAATGGGGAATTCCCCTTTGCAGCAATCAAAATCACCCTCCAGAAAGCCCACAACGAGGCAAAAACAATGCGTAATGTTACAAAAATTGCCCTTCTTCCTTCCTAAGCTATAAACAAAAACAATAAATATACACACAATGTGGGTCCTCCAAAATTTGCCTCCCTGCTGTTTTTTTTTTTTTTTTTTTTTGAGGGGACTGTTTCCCAAAGCATTTGGAAAGAGCCCCTCTGAAGAAAGTAAAAAAAAAAAAAAAAAAAAAAAGAGAGAATTTGAACCCTGCAGCATAGAGAGATCTTCACATTCTCCTTTACAATAAATATTACATCAACAGTGCAATACACACAACAGCCTTCTATTTGTTCACAGAGAACTGATAATTCTAATACAGCCCTGCACACTGTAGACTGATGCAGAACAAATGGAATCTACAGTATAAATTGTACTGCTTTAAATTGGCACTTGACTTAAAATTAATAATCCATTACACATGAAAAAAACAAAACTGATAATATATATTACCAAATCTGATGGTGCTATGATATATTCCTCCAAGTTTCCCACAATGTCACATGTTGTATGATAACCTTGGCTTCTTCAATTCTCACGCTTTAAATGCTATTTCACTTCCATCGACAAAACTCACATCTTAATTCCTACAGTCAAATTTGACCAACCATGGCAAGACAACTAACTAATCTGCTCTGCACACAATGATGCATTGCACTGCTGTCATGTGATGCATAGTAGATATATTGATAGCCCTCAAAACACTCTAGACCATGCAAAGGCTAGCCGCATTGAAATTAACTCTAACCTCTTTTAGTTTGAGCTTTGCAAATGATCAAAAATATGCTGGTTTGACATGGTTTACAATATTTTCAGCATGTACTGTAGACTGGGAGTGTTTGTGTGTTTTAATTACACTGTAGTACTATTAAGTTAGGGTACTGCAGTTCAGTATGTATGTATGTAATGTACATACAGTATATAGCATAGTATGTGATAATTTGGAAAATAGCAGAAAGCAGTGGTTACACTGTCACCAAGGATACATTAACCCTTATTCAAGAGCTCCTACCCCTGGCGACTACAGTAAAGTATGCCACAGCTTCCCTTTGTCTTCTTTTACAGGGGAGTAATGTATGAAGGAAACTTGTCCTGTGGCTTCACTTTAGACGTAGTCCTTACATCCAGTATAGAAATAAAGGCCTCCTAAGAGAGCCCTTCAAACTGAATTCTGTGTCTATGTGATGGGTTCCTTTGAATTACATAGTTATAGAAAAGTTAAATGAAAAGCTAGATCATGAATCAAGGTATTTTAAACATCAAATGGTGAATTTTAAAGGAACAAGCAGATATGTGTTCCAACCTTAACAGTATTTTTAATAAACGTAATAAAATATTTCACTCTTTCTGGTCTGCTGATTACATGTGACCCCTTCACATGTATTTATTTTTCATCTTCTTCCAAAAATAAATATTGTAATTATTGTATGAGATGTTAACCACAGAGTTATCTTCCATGAATAGAAATGTTCAGTAGCAAAAATAATTCTATATACTTGATGATGAAGATCCACACAGTACACACATTAGAATAGGCAATATTTTTTCCAATACCAGTACTTAAAAGGTTCCACCCTAGAGCAAATGCTTAACTATGAAAATATTGCATACAATTGTGATTACAACAAATCCATTCTCATAACTTGTCATAGGTATGAGTACAGATGGACCAAAGTATGAATCTAATCTGTTACTAATACTTTGGCACATGTATTCACCACAAGTCTGGTTTGAGTACAAGCCTCTTCCCATGAGTAGTAGCACAAAATTTTGCATAATTTACAGGTAATTGCAGCAATTAATGTTTAATTTAAAAGAACTCACTGAAAGCCTATCTACTGGAAACTTGTGATGAGTATGTACCACAGACTTCTAATACATGAACATGGCATATTGCACTAATGTCCTATGTGTTAACTAGTTACCGCTGTACGTACAGGTGTAGGCAATACCGATATGGCTGCCTGCTATAGCTTCATTTAAAAGTTTAAGACTTGCTCAAGTGGTTCAGTATCGACAGATTGTGCGAAAAACTTGTAATATTTTTGAAATAATGCAAGCTCAGATCAAATTCAACAAAGAAAATCGAGGACAGTGATATTGTTCTTCCATTCATGATTATATTTTGTCTGAAATGTTTCAGGTTCATTGTCAAATTGGGCAAATAGCAGGACCTCGGTGGCCATCTTGGTAAGCCTAAATTTTGTTTGAATGGTGACGACCGTATTGGTCACATGAACCTCTGTCCGTACATGAAGTCTGTGGTACTGTGTGTACTTACACTCACACTTTTGCACATTTGACGGAAACCATACTTGTGAGACTGCATTTCTGCAAATTTGTACTCAAAAAATTTTGCACCTGTAATCATAGAAAAGATGTGTACTGTTCTCCTTACCGCAACCAGTGTACAATAAACATACTCGTACTCGGGACATTGTACTCACACTACAATTCTGATATACTGTACTGTACATAATGTAGAATAACATCATGAAAAGAAGTGGGCATACACACAGTAGAATGCAGGAAGCTCTTTCTGCTGTATATACAGTAGACTTATGAACAAACTATTATAAACTACATTCAACGAATACACTTGAAGAAGCGACTTTTTTCCAAAGGCAAAATACAACCCTGCTTTTAAGTGCTTCAAGCTGAAGAAGTTCATCACTTCAATGGAACTTTTAACAGCTAATTACTTCAACCACTTGTCTGAATGATGTCATTTAAGCTTAAATAATTTCATTGTACTTTTGATGGGGGTAGTAAAACTATACATATGCAGTTATAGCTTAAACTAATACTCACAAGTGTAAGATGGCATTAATGGGTCATCACTTGGTCCCAGAATCAGTATTCAGTGCTGAGGAGATATAATGCTGTACACTGCTTTATACCAATTGGACTTTACACTCTTTTTTGGTGAATTTTATGCTCCCTTTTTTGGTCTCTTCTTCTGTAAACAACTCAAAGAATTTGCACTTAACCTGGACCCTATGACCATCCTGACATCCACACTGCAGATTTAATGAGCAGGAGTAAACTTCATAGAAGAGTCAATGACAGTGAGAAGAAATATGCGGATTATAGGGGAGTAAAATTCTCCAGACACTGCAAGACGGACTGTATAGTCAACTGGTTAGTACATCAGACTTGCAGCCGAAAGGTCAGGTCATACCAAAGACTTTAAAAATGGAAACTACTGCCATTGTGCTTAATTAGTGCTCAGTATAAGCAATGGAGTAGGGAAAACAAGTCAGTGAGCCACAACTGGAAACCAGAATGCAAAAATGCATTGAGGTTTCGACGATGCATACTGTAAATGTTTTATTCGCAATAATGCCATGTTATCCCATCTTTTTTGGTCACTGGTAAAATGCTACTGTATCTTAAGGTGTTAGAAAAATAGTTTTGTGTTCATATTTCATCTAGGGAATTCTTGGGAAATTTTGCATTTCGACGTTTGAAGACCCCAGATGACGATCTTGCAAATTCTTGAAAATTTTTGCTTTTTGACCCGTGGTGACCCGAGATGAAGGTCTTGGGAATTCTTGGAAAATTTTGCTTTTTGACCTGTGGTGACCTCAGGTTGAGATCTTGGAAACTCTTGGGAAATTTTCCTTTTTGACCTCTGGTGACCCCAGATAAAGTCTTGGTTTTCAGAGTTTGACCCCTGGTGACCTCAGGTTAAGATCTTGGGAACTCTTGGGAAATTTTCCTTTTTTACCTCTGGTGACCCCAGACAAAGTCTTGGTTTTCAGGGTTTGAACCCGGTGACCCCAAATGACCTTGACCTCCACCAAAACCAATGAGGGTTCTCTAATTTACCAAAACGCATCAATATACCAAGTACGAAATCAAACTGAACTTCCTACCTCCAGATATCATTGTTTTTAGAGTTTAACCTCTGGTGACACCAGATGAACTTTGACCCCACCAAAATCGATAGGGTTCTTCCTTTCAACATAACACATTTACATACTATGTACGAAATCAATCCAAGCTTTGTACCTTGAGATATTGTGTTAACAAGGTTTTTGGGCTTTGACCTCTGGTGACCCCAGATGACCTTTGGCCCATGCTGCTACAAAACAATAGGGTTCTTCCTCTCACCCTACCACATCTACATACTAAGTATGAAATTAATCCAAGCTTCGTACCATGAGATATTGTGTTAACAAGGTTTTCCAGTTTGACCCACAGTGACCCCAGATGACCTTTGACCTCGCTAATAACAATTGAGTTCTTCCTCTTACCATGACGCATCTACATACTTAGTATGAAATCAATCCAAGCTTCGTACCTTGAGATATTGTGTTAACAAGGTTTTTGGGCTTTGACCCCCAGTGACCCCAGATGACCTTTGATCCTGGCTGATAACAAACAGGTTCTTCCTCTCACCATACCACATTTACATACTACGTATGCAATCAATCCAAGCTTCTTAACGTGAGATATTGTGTTAACAAGGTTTTTGCACTTTGACCCAGTGACCCCAGATGACCTTTGACCCTGGCCAAAAAGAATAGGGTTCTTCCTCTCACCATACCACATCTACATACTAAGTATGAAATCAATCCAAGCTTCGTACCATGAGATATTGTGTTAACAAGGTTTTTGGAGTTTGACCCCCAGTGACCCCAGATGACCTTTGATCCCACCTAATAACAATAGGGTTCTTCCTCTCACCATAACGCATCTACATACTAAGTATGAAGTCAATCCAAGCTTCCTAACGTGAAATATCGGGTTAACAAGGTTTTTGCACTTTGCCCCGGTGACCCCAGATGACCTTTGACCCCTGCCAAAAAGAATAGGGTTCTTCCTCTTACCATAAGGCATCTTCATACTAAGTATGAAATAATTCCATGCTTCCTACCTTGAGATATTGTGTTAACAATGTTTTCAGAGTTTGACCCTCGGTGTCCCCAGATGACCTTCGACACCCCCACCGAAAATAATAGGGTTCTTCCTCTTATCATAATGCATCCACATAGTAAGTATGAAATTAATCCAAGCTTCCTATCTTGAGATATCGTGTTAACAAGGTTTTCAGAGTTTGACCCCTGATGACCCCAGATGACCTTTCAACCCCAACAAAACTGATACAATTCTTCCTCTTAATATGGGGCATGTATGTACCAAGTTTGAGAACTGTCAGAGTTTCCCTTCTTGAGATACTGTGTTAACAAGCAAAGTGTCACAGACACACACACATACAGGTACACTTTACTTGAAACTCCTGTGTGGCATATACCCTGCACCTTCAAAATGACTTAAACTGTACTCAAGCCATCTGCTTCATAGTACTTCCTAATGCTTGGCATTCAAACCATACTACAGTATACCTGCATACATAAGCAAACAAATTTCTTATTTCACTCGGGTAAACGTTTGTTGCGGCAAAATTATGGAACATTTTTTTTTCAAGACTACAGTCATGGAAACAAACTTGGTCTTTCCAAGCTGGTATCTGACTATCTGGCACTTAAATTTTATTATGCTCATTAAAAGAAAATTTCTTATCTTAGCTAGATAAACTGTAATGTAGGCTAAATGTCACAGGTTTTGCATGACCTATACAGTAGATCAACAGAAATGTTATCAATTTAGCAGTAAACAGCAGCTTCTTCACCCATTGATGATATACAGTAGGTGCTACTTGTAAAGTATGTTAACTATTACAATTAAGCCCATTGTGGTCATTGCCTCAAGGAAACAATTTTCATTTTTCATCTTAAACAAAACCTTAACAAATCATCACTCTTATTAATTCTCATACATATATCCTAATTATGAAGAACACTACCTTTTTACATTTTTCTTTCAACTATACTGCATGTAGCCTAGATCTGCCAGTGCACTTACTGCCATGTCCAGAAATGACATTCTGGTAAAAAGTAGGCTAGATTACAAACAAATGAGTTTACCATCTCAAGATGAACCATTTCTTCATTATGAAAATTTCTCCCAGGGTACAGATTTAAGATGACTGTAGGTACAGTTTTGTCAGTGGAAAAATTAACTGAGTTACAGTACAATGCACCTTGAACACTTGTCCATAAAGTCGAGGCAGCCCGCTCTAATATAGTATTCATCACCTAGGCTATTCACTTTCTAGATACTAAAATTTTTCAAAATTGATTTGAAATTCATGAAATCATTCATTAATTGACATTTTTGTCCATACTACTACTCCCTAGGGTTAATTTCAACAGCCCTTGGTATCCTGTATTCCATACGGAATATGAACATGTAATTACTCATTATTATGTCATGAATAATGTGCACAGTTTTGCATGTCTACTCACTTAGACTGTTAAACTCATTCAAAAAATTTCTCAAAAAAAGGAGGATTTCGTATTTTTATAAACACTTCAATTGTACAGGAGGACGCAGTTCCCTACTTTAAATACTGTAGTACAGTATACTTTTCACTGTAAGATGCTCAAATGTTTTTCAAAGTTTTTCTTTGAATATGATGGCTAGGAATTCTTCATTCCTACAAGGAAGGGTTTAAGCATTTTTATTTTGTATTTTATTTTGTTGTTGTTGTTGTTGTTGCTGTTGTTGTTGTTGCTGTTGTTGTTGTTGTGTTTTTTTTAAAGGACAACTAAATCTGATCATACTAGTAGGAAGTGTTTAGGCAGGTTCTTTTATTTTTGGTTTGAAAGGACAACTAAAATCTCAGATACTTGTGAAATTTCCATTTCATTCTAATGTAAGGTTACGGGATTTAAGCAGTTGCAGTTACAAGTACAGTATAAACAACATCAGTAAAGTACAACCCAAGAGAACTTTAGGCAAGTAGAAATAATATCATCTCAGTACATTGATAAGCAATGTTTTGCTAAGTTCCTTCTTTTTCAATCTCTTGTTCTGACCTTGAGAAAGATGAGGGACTGAGTTTCCCATTGGGAATGTAAAGGTGGTAACACCTTCATGCCTCTGGTGTATTTCACACTATGAAATATAGGCCTCATATGGAGGTAAAAATTTGTTGTGAAATTTAAAGAAAAACAAAACAGTGAAGATAGGGTTGGGGCCAATGGCCACTTTGAGTTTTTACTCTAATTCTTTAGCTAGTAAGGACTTGTTACCTCAATAAAATCTAGGCCCCTCCGGCTCTTCTGTAGACCATTTAAGTGCAGGTCGCAGGCCACAAATAGACCATGGGCCACCACCTTAAAACCTAGCGAGAAGATTAAAGTGAGGTTATGAGGTCAAATGAGCTTGCTCCCAGTTAAATGTGGGCTTATGTTTTATCTTAAATGGTTTAAAAATACAGAAATTAATGCAAATAAACCAGAGTGGTTAAATATACTTGAGATGAATCTCTCACATACCGCAATTAAATTTTGGCTTACAAACTTTGTTTTAACATAAGAAATTTACTCCTTCAACTGATACTGTAAGTAAATATTCCTTGTCCTGATTGTCTCATTTCCCAGTCCATACTTTACTTACCAGTATGTACAGGTTGACACTACAAATAATGTCCAAAAAAAGTTTACTTGGCAGTTTTTTTAAATCCACTTTGAAATTTACACAAAAAGGAAAACTACAGTAGACTAGCAGTTTCCCATGCTTCATTTAAATACCACACCATACTTCCTTTCAGAGAATTAATGTTGTAAAAATATTGTGCTGGAACACTCAAGCACATATGTCAAAACATTATAGTGTGTAATACACTATAATTCTACACTAAAAACAAAATATTTCAATAAGATTACCTACAATTAGATATTTCAAGTGCAGTGATTTGATATTTAACTTCAGTCACCATGCAGGGGAATGTGTTTAAACTGTATCAGTTTTGAAGAAAATTATAGGAAGAAATCAACATTCACAGCATTTTAGAAGTATGCTGTATTTGCTTCCCCAGCATTCTCAGCAAACTGCCCCCTAATTACTCCCATGAATTTTGGTTAGGTAACAATAAATGCTGCGTCCGGAAATTGCAAACTGCCCCTCAATTACTCCCACGAATTTTGGTTTTGTCACAACAAAAGGAACACTAAATGCTGCTTCAGGAAAGTATCTTGGGCAAGATACCACGGCTTCATCAATTCATGAGTGATGACTTGAAAATCACTAATTAAACTTAAAAGTAAATTAAACTAAAAGTTTGATTCTCAACAGGCCAAGCTCTAACTTGAGGACACAACATACCAAAAGCATTTTCACACTAAAATCAATTTTACTTTTGAATCAGACTTCAAGTATACAGGTTAAGCACTCCCAAAGGAATGGTATCTCCATTTCATGAAAGAAATCAATAACAGACGGGGCCTGATACTATTTCTGTACATGAAATTGTTCTTTGAGAATATATAGACCTATAAATGCAGAAAACATTAGAAGGCATCTCAAATGCAATGAGAGGTGCTACAGGTATGACTTTAAAGGGCAAAAGCACTTACCAAAACCTTTTCTTGAAATGGTAGCTTTCCTAATCTTTACAGATTTACAGTACTGTATTTCTATTTAATAATAATGTTCTGGAATGTATAAAATACTGCACACATTACAGGTTTTTAACCAAGAGTTTACCTCATACACAGTAAATTCAACGATTCAGTATAAAAATATTGTGACATTGTTATAAAAGGGCAATACATGATTAAACATGAAAGGTTATTAAAGCTCATTCAACTGAGTGACTTCATTTAATACCCTTTAACTTTGTTGTTTGACACAGAACAGCATTTCCTACATCACAGTGACCACTGTGTCTATTGATTAAGTCAAGGCTTTCTTTTAGCCAGAAAACTGTCCAGGTGTCATTTGGATTGCTACCCCTTTACCAGAAAGAAAAATTAGGAAGCCGGTACAGTATGTCTATACTTAATGAAGTAGTGTGCAATCACTTTAACTGCAAGGCCATTAGCATGGGCACGAATACAGGTATATGAGTCATGGTTTGTACCATTGTACATTCTAGGTCAATCTTAAAAAACCTTTGGAAAAAGAAGGGAGCCTTACAAGCCATCCAAGCACAGTAGGCTTGGGCTGGGAAGGTTGACAATGCTACCTCGGAGTCTTGACTCTTGGCAGGGAGTCATGTCGCTGCTTCAATTTCAATCTTGAAATTACAGCTCCTTAGGAATTTCTAATAACATCAAAGATAGGCACAAAAATAATTTTTCAGGGTAAACATGTTTGATTGCTATCTGATGGCAAGTCACAATATGTCATGTCACAAAATTACCAATTTGTCACAGGCAAGCCAAAATTGTCACATCTTCTTTAGTGCTTTTTGCAATTAGTGTCACATCAGATGTGCTTTTTCACATTTATGGGGAGGGGGGCAAACGAAAGATGCAAAATGGTGCTATATTTGACACATTTTAAAGTATTTTCTCTATTGCCGTTTTAAAGCATTTTCTCTATTGCCTCAACCATTTTTTCACACATGCAACCAATGGGGGGGGGGCGCCTGTCGTGTCGCTCCGACAACCTCTGTTGACTCATCAACAGAGGGAATCTCTGTTTCTTATATACAGGGTGCTTTTGTATGGTCAGTCATCATCACCTGATACAAGAACTTAAACAATAATGGTCCATGACCAATCTTAGGACTAGTACTATTCTCTGAACAAAGGTACTACATATACTAACCAAGAGTATAGTGAACATTGACATTCCTCTAAAACGAAGAAAGCAATTTCAGGTAATGTTGACAGTGCTACCTAAAGCCACTTCTGGAGCTAAATGTACCAACCCAATTAACATGGGTAGTGGTGCTGTCAAGTCAATGGTAGCTGTGACCATAGCAGGAATATTTTCTATTCATATTCTGTCACAATATTTTACTGGTCTTTTGTCACAACTTGTCACAAAATTCTAAAAATGTCACAAAATTTCAGGCAAGCAAATTTTGTCACAGAATTACACCATGTCACAGGGGATCCATTCTCTGCAGAGGTTTTAATGGCTTACTTGAATACTAACTTTACACAACTGGCTTCATTTTGCATTCAATAAAGTTGAGTGATATGATTGAGTGATATGATTCTCTGACATGT
Organism: Holothuria glaberrima; assembly: GCA_009936505.3. Classification (NCBI taxonomy): domain Eukaryota; kingdom Metazoa; phylum Echinodermata; class Holothuroidea; order Aspidochirotida; family Holothuriidae; genus Holothuria; species Holothuria glaberrima. Next base: position 2,309 of record WURT03647243.1, on the reverse strand, counting down.
TCTGCAACTTTAGTGTTGATAGTGTGCATAGTATAGCCTACGGGGTGCATTAAATTACTCCCTGGTGGTCAAACTAATCATCGGTTTATAGCTGCATGATGATGTACATGTGTTCTTGCGTCAGCTATGATGACATTTATGTAGGAGCTGCAACTCCATTTAGGGGACACAATTACAAGGGCTGTACACAGCCAAAATATTAGAGTTGCCCAAGCCTACTGCCAAGCTGCCAAATGTGGAGCTCCCAGATCTAAACTTCCCATACTAGTCAAAGCCCTCATTCAAGTATTGCTTACCCGCTATTAAACACTAGGCTAGGGCAACTGCAGTACTCTCGAGTTGGGCACTATATTGGCCTTATGAGTAACAATTCTGAATGAAATTGAGCAGAGTATCAGACTTGAGTCTTGATCGAGACTTGGTCTCCAGTCCAATTCTCCTTGCATATTTTCAGACTTGGGACTTGGAATTGCCTTCAAAAGATTTGCAACTTGTTCTAAACTTTATGAATGGCTCTCAACTTTATTTGCAACTTGCCCTTTAGGGACTTGTTTACATTATAGTGACTGATGATCTCTCTGAATATCTGTCAGTAAGCAGTCACACAGTTTACCTCACAACAACATTGCACCAATAAGTGCAGCATGTATTGAAAACCCACTCAGGCTATCAACTATGTATCAGCGATGTAAAAGAGGGGGCCATATCCTTCCAGAATCCAAAGGACTATACAACCAGAAACTTCAGTACATGAAAACACAATTCATGGCATCATGCCAAAATACACTGTACCCCACTGAAGCAATACTTCATTGCCAGATGAGACCCAGCTTGCATCATAGACTACTTATAGTAGCCCATATTTTTCACAGACCTGGAAAACAAATTAATCATTCAGAAGTTTCAGGCATTTGTTCTGAACTTACATTTCTTATACTGTTAATGAAAAATGTAACTTTTCCTGTAAATGATTGAAGGCCATCAGAACTCTAAAAATTCCAAATGGCTGCAGAATGGCTTACTCTTCTGAGTGAAATGTATAAGTCTATTAAACCCAGACACACCTTTCATGTTTTAGGTGACTATTTCACTCTTTCACTAAACCCTGGATCTCCCATTCATATGTTTATTGGTGGCATAGTGTTAGCCTATCTAAAGCCCTAGGGTTTTTCTGCTTTCTCACTGAACCATGCGCTTCTGAAAGGTAATATATGTTTTAACCCATTGTCCTCAGGCATTTTCCTCACTACAAATGTGAAGTTTGGTGAACACTTCTTTTGGTGAGATAATTTTCATGAGGAGGAAATTTGCCTAGGGAGGCTGATTGGAAAGGGAGGCTGAGCAAAACTTTCGGAACTGCTGCTTCAATTAAGAGGAGGATTTACACAAAAAAGGCAATGATGGTGACACAATATTATTGAAGTGGGAGGGCTAATCATCGAAGTGGCCCAATATGTTATATAATAAAAGTAGTTTAAGGTGGCCCAAAATGCCCATGGCAGAAAAGTGAGGGGGTTAAAGCCCCCACAGCCCCCCTGTCTCTGCGGTCCCTGACTGTGACTTGTGACTTGCCTTAATTGCCACTTGCATTAAAAGACTTCAGACTAACTTTCGATAGCATTGCCCCTAAAGATCTGAAGACATCTCTAGAGTTGATGATCCTTCTGTACCATGACAAGATAACTTATATTGAACATAAAAATAGTGGCAAAAATGTGGATTACTGTAATATAGCCTAACAATGACTATATTAATTCACCAGTAAGCCTACACTATTGGTTATTCAAGGGCTGAATTTCCTACTGTATTTTGAAGGATCATAGTGATTAAGAAGTCATGCAACTGAAGGGAAACTTGTAAAATACAATTACATACAGAAAAAGACTTTTAAAGGGCAGCTTTCACAATAATTCAATAAAACCTATGAAAAAACACAAGTATAAGTCATTTATTTGTTTCCATGTTTTCAAAATTATATAGACTAAAGTATCAAACAAAACAATATACATACATGGGGACGGAAGGACCCTCGTGGGCTTAACAAAGAAGATCACTCCCTTAAAAAAAAGAAAGCTTAAATAGAAAAAGGAAAATAACCAGTACCTTAATATACCATTCCCATTTACTTCATCCCTTACCATCCCTTTCCCATTACCCCCCCCTCCCGGGCCATATGAAAGATAAACAATACAGTATACAGTACACAGTACAAACCATCAACCATATACAGCATACAGTACAAACCATCAACTAAAACTTTTGAGCTGTTTGCAAGTATTGAAAATCCCAGAGTTATGCTTCCTAACAAA
>WURT03647242.1:6822-35163 GCA_009936505.3 Holothuria glaberrima | reverse complement strand
TGTGTGTGTGTGTGTGTGTGTGTGTGTCTGTCTTTGTATGTAAGATAAGGGACCAGACCAGAAAAGTTGAAATTTATTTCTGGTTTACCTACTTGCATCTTTCAATGTATTAAATCTTTTTGTACTGCTACGTATACTCTGTATTCAATGTGTTGAAGTTCTAACATATTATGGACATAACTGCTCTTTGTATGGAATGTAGAAAAACAAACTTGAAAATTGTAGTGATAGACTGATGGTTATTGTACACAATTACTGGACAGATCGCCATGATGAAGTGAGTGGACAACAGTCCTCACTTTATTTTGTATTACGTAACAGTCACTTGTCCCTAGCCTGAAGTCATTATCCTAGAGGACATCACGTGACCCAATCCTTACATGGTGGACTGTAAGGTGTCTTCTTGGTACTTCTATTGCTAAACTTAATTCTACATCTCCTTCTCCTATCAATCTTTGCAGCAAACTTTATCAGACCCCTCCAACATATTTAAAATTTCTTCAAGGGATTCAATAAAAGCCCATCATGCTAATAACTGCATCTGTCCTTGATAAAGCTTGATCAGACTTTATTTGCTAGAAAAGAATGAATGTTCTTCATTGAAAAGTCCAAAGCACTGCAATCTTTCTTACATTAAACATGATGGTATATCTGAAACAAACAAATAATACTAATAGTAAGCATGTGATCTACAAAGATAGATTCATCATTTGTGTTTTGTGTTCGTAAGAAAATGTGCATAGCGCAGGGTTTTCCCTGGGTTATAGAGAGTGTCAGGTGGTATTAGTCAATGGGGGTGATATGGTGCCAGCTTTGGCACCAACAGTGAGGGAGAACTATCAATACTTCCATAACTAATACAGTACAGGTGGCAATTATTGCAAATTTCTGTGAGGTGGTGGCCAAAAACAGTGAGGTGGCAGCCTCACAAAAAGAGTACCAGGGGAAACCCTGATAGAAGTTGGCTTGTGGTGAACACTTCATACTAAATGATGTAGTGGTTACAGTGATTCACAGATTGTATCCTCCAATGTCTTCATGAATGACCCAGCCAATCCGTTGTGTATCCAGCTTTGGCTTCCCAACATTTTAGCTGAAATGAAGTAGCTGTTCCATTATTGCAAAGTCGCATAACCACAAGTATTGGAACGATTATCGGTAGTCACCATCAGTATCGGCCGATAGTCCCCATTTCATTCTATATTGGTATCAGTAAAATTGACCTCAAATGCCAATATTACCTAACCAATATTAATCTTCCCATGTGTCATGAAAATGGGACACTACTTGAGTATTTTTTCATGCAAATTTCAACATTTTACCTCATCAAGATGAAACAACACTTCTTTGTGGTGTCCTGTAGGCTAAGGTTAGTCACTGAATGCTTGTTTTCCAAATATCGGTATCGGATAGGTATTGGCCAATATTAAAAAACTGAAATATCAGTATTGGTAATGATGGCTACTTGCAATATTGATACAACACTAATACCATAATTATAAAGGCCCTGGTAACTGGAACTTAGGAAGGAATCTTTTAATTGTAACAGGTCTTCAGCAGAGCACAATATGATGCACTTATATGCAGAGGTAACATGGCTAAGAGGTTGGTTAGATGCAATCTCTTTTAGATCTTGATGTCAGCAGGACATAGCTTGCAGGTATGTTTATATACAGTAGTAGGGCAGCAATTTTAGATCACATACTTGCAAAATACTACCACATGCTCACACTACAGAGTAGAAATAACTCTTAATCTGGAAGCCTCCTCACATCCCCCTCACCTTCAAGTGGTAAGGGCTACAGAACAGCAAGTGGGAATGGTTGATACTTATCTTCTCTTTTGTTGGTTTCCAGGTACAACCATAAAAATAGATGACAAAGGAGAAAAATCATAATAAAGGACCAACAAAATTTCCTTTTAAATCATGTATTGAATATAGAAGGTAAAAGTATTTTGATATTTCTTCTTTTAAAAAATTTCAAATTCATGTTGGAAGATAGAAATTGAATCTAAACTTGCCAACACAGGTAACACATACCTCATAACATCACATGGATTGTGTAATACACCTTAGTGCTTTTCCAAAGGTATTATCAAAAAGATTCATTTTGGAAACATTTGAAGAACCAAACTCCAGGCCGATTTCTCAAAAGTTATTTTGTTTTGTACAATGCTGAAAGCAAAATTACCTGCTTCAATGCAGTTATTTTGAAATGGTAGTTTCTGTCAATATTTTATCAGAAATGAGCTTAAAAAGTAGAGGATGACTCAAAGTTTAGACCACACCCAACCCTTCAGAATCTTACATAATTGATATTTAATTCCTTTTTTTCTTTTGCACAATATTTGCAATACAAATGTTACTATTTCTTGAACAGTTGTAACAAAGTAAAATTAAAAATTATTTCTTTGCCTTATTTCATATGTTTAAAAGTGTATCATTTACATACAGTATACATCACCGCGAGATCAAATGACAATCTATTGTCTGTCATAACATCAATATTTAAATTCAATCTTCTGAATTCTGTCCCTAAAATAATAGTATTTAACTGTTAAATGACACTTGATTATTTGTAAGAATCAGCCATTGTTAGGATCACATCAAACCATTATTGGTGTAACCCCCCTTTACCACATACTCCCAGATATAGTGCAATATATCATTTGGAATGCATGTAAACAAAAATAATATTTTTGAAAAAATTGTATAGTTTTGTGAAAGCTTCACTTTTAGTAACACAAAACTTATTCCTAATAAAAGTACTGTAAATTGTTTCTCCCACACCTTGCATCAGCAGTTGACGCTTATTCTTAACTCTGACAGTCTCTGTATCTGGCATTTACTTGCATAAATTTACATTTTTTTGGAATAAATCCTAATCCTAATTCACCCTCAACATGGCACTGTCAAAAGATCCTGACCTCAGATCACGAGATGTTTCATTATCACCATCATCTATACCGTCCTCTTCATTGTACAGGTTAGCATGACTCACTCCTGTCCCAGAAATGGACCGGAAGTATGTGATGAGCCGTCTCTGGCGTCGAATGAGGATAAATCCAATGAAAATGATGATCAATACAAGAAATGATCCAATAGATATGCCAATAATCAATCCTAAGGGAAGGGTTGTTCCAGCTGTAAAGTGAGCAGAAGACAAAATTTATGTTTCAAGTCACATCTGGTTTGCAGGTATGTGAAGGGAACTGTATATATTACTATTATTACTCTTATGGAAAATGGCGTCATGCCCACATTCATGTATACCGAGACCCATCCAATGAGTAACATAGTCTTTTACACCCAATGCCCTTGCACAAGTGTACCAGATATATTTTATAGTGTGCTGGGTCAGATATGATGGAGAAGAACTGGTTCAGCATGTCTGAGAAAATTGACAAATTTGAAAAAATCTGCCCTGCAAATAGGCTTTCTCAAACTCTAGGGGCTTCACCTGTCTTGCCCCTGACCCTCCATCTCATCTCCCTCTGCACCCTCATACAGTTTTATCTCAGACACAAAGTGAGGACTGTGTTGTTATTTCCATCTAAATCCTTTGATCAAGTCCTCCCTCTGAGAAAAATAAGCACACATGAGCACCCATACAATGTGCACACATGCACACCCACCCACACATACAGACACACACAATAATTCCAAAGTGAACTAGGGTCTAGAATGTCAGAAGTTAGACAATGTCTGTTTCACTTATCTTTTTGTATATACTTTGAGTTATCTGGAATGTCAGGAGAATTGTGCAAGGCCATACCATTACTATAAAATAAGCTTACATTGCAATGGCACATGCCCTTTAACCTTATACACATGACCGTTACACAATGTATCCTGAGTACTTTCACTATTACATACAATATAGAAGAACCAAGAACAAAAGTTAACTTGACATGCATCTCCTTACCCTGCAGTTCATTTGGTAACAGACAGTAATGTAAACTAATCTCATAGTGCTTTATGTGCCATTGAGCCATGTACTCTCTTGTATATCTGAAGCCAAAGTTGACTATAATAAGTATATCAAAGAGTTGATATTTTGACTATTAAGAAGTTATAAATTTCAAGATTATGTATGAAAATCTTTCTTTGAATGAAATCAAGGTCAAGTAATAGTTTTCTTATTAACAAAAACTTGCTTTGTTGTGCACAAAACTGTTCTCTCTTCCCTGTTGTTGCCAGCCAAATAAAATTTGTACAGTATAGTGTCAAGTATGAAATAACTTACTATGTTTGTCTGTTCCACCTTTGGTTGGTACAACAAAATTAGCTGAAAAACAAAGGTTAATGTCACAGTCACACACAATTTAAACAGCAGACTTGTAGTGGAGTACAAAATTGAGAGCACGAGTACGGGCACATAGCCCAGAGTACGAGTACACAACACATGAGTATGAGCATGAGTACAAAATTTTGTGAGGTCAAGAGTACGAGTACAAAACACTGGAGTACAAGTATGAGTACAAGTACACAGTTCATGAGTACGAGTACAATTTCAGAGATTGTCATTTTGAATTGATAACATGCAGCTTTATTTTTACCCTAGTGTTACATATGTGGAGCAACAAGGTCTGTATATCCTCAAGGACTGCATGTACACACAGTGTTAGATGACTCTGTGACAGGTGGGTCCTTACCTCTAACTCTGCAACCCCCAACCAGGGCAACAACTGATGCAGATCACGATAGCAAAAATAGTTCAGAGATCACAGAAACTGCATATCTACAGTAAACCCACATTTATCTGATTTGAAAAATATCTTTTTAACTTGAGACTGAAACTCTCCCGAAAGCATGGCGAAGGAATAAATCCACCCACCAAGCCTGACTCCCCTTCTCTTTAATCACTCTCTGCAAAACTTGCATTTCACAGAAGTATGACCTTTATCAGATGTTGTGTGCTCCTCGAAAGCAAACTCTTATTATTTTCGACAGGCCAGCCATTTTGTAGTGCTCATGTGATAGCAAGCAGAGCTGGATGAACAAAGGCTTCCACAATTTAATATTATGTAGGACAATACCCATTGTGACATCTTTTCTACAATGAAACTCAGGTTTAAAACCAGTGGTGTCACAAGGGTTGTTTGCAGGGGGGGAGGGTCAAGTGACTCGGCACGCACCCCCAGAGTCTGGACTACCTGTTTGTTTGATCCAGTGGAGCTGCCAGGAGTTAGTGATTGGGGGGCACCACAGATGTCATCTTAATGTGACCTCAGTCACCCAAGTCTGCGTAAAATGTGCCTTTTTAAATGTTACTGCAATTTTAAACGCCTTCCTGGGGGAGGAATTTAAGGGGGGTTCCCCTCCCCTTTGAGAAATTTTTGTTAATTTAAAGTGGGTTAGATGCAAAATGGTGCTGTTTTCGGGAAATTTTTGGAACTGATCGTTCAATTCTTGCTGTTACACATTGAAAGATTGACTAACTAGGAATTTCGATACAATTTTTTTCAACTCAACACAAATTTCCAAGTTGTTCCTGGAACAATAGCCTGCATTATCTAGCTTATTCCCTTAAAAAGTGGAAGCCGCCTCTGAGTTAACCTCTGTTGAGAGGGAGGGTTACCAGTTTGATAAAATTTAATTTTTGGCCAATTGATTAAACCATTTGAAATATTAACTTGAAGTAAATTTATGATGGGATAATTGAAATAAAATGCAGCAGTTAATATGCAGAAGAATTATTGTACTCGAGTACAAGTAAGAGTACAGACATGTCGAGTACGAGTATGCAGATCCAGAGTACGAGTATGCGGTACCGGAGTACGAGTACGATTACTGAGGTCAGGTACTTGAGTATGAGTATGAGTACAGAAATTTGTACTCGAGTATGGACTCGAGTACGAGTACATACTTGAGTACGAGTACATACTCAAGTACTACAAGACTGTTAAACATTCACTCTTAAAATGCTGTATTAGCTTTACAAAGGTAGACAATAATCAGTAACTAACTGCAAAGAAACCAGAAAGCTTAGATTCATGAAAAAGAAATGTGATACAGTAGATAAAACATAAAAACAAGAGAGAAAAACTACATTAGAAAATACACTCTATCAAATATACTGTCTTTAAATCATTAAACTATGACAAAATTTCTTTCATTATTATCTTTCCTTTTGAGCTACATTGATATAATTTGTGAAACAGGGATGGCTCCTTACCAACCTGAGAGGACCTCTAACAAGTCTCATTAACCTTTTGAGGCCTTCCATCTGATAAATGTATCCTCTAATTACAAATATGCAAAATGCTTCACAAGATGGAAACTTCAGCAGTGTGTGTTTCTATCTTTTCTTAAGAGGAGACTCCCCTCTTATACATCAACAATTATAATGCTGACTGTGAAAATTAAAAGATTACATTTGAAAGGAATTCAAACAATTTAACATACGACTAGTAAATTTGCAGACAAATGGCCTCTCTGTAAGGCAACCCAGGTCATTCCATTTTCCAATATGTCCACCACTAGTAAACATCTCCACACATTCTTCAGCATTACCACCCTCATCAGATCCACTTGGTTCGTTATCATCCCAGTGAACAAATTCAACAGCACTTTCATCTGTCCAGGCAAACCCTAGAAAAATAACATGAAAATAAAACTGTTTTATATAATATCAATAATTTCAGAGCAAGGTTCAGAGTTGAGGCTACACTCTTGCCTGTGGAGGCCTTAGCTGAGTACATTATGGCCCTGAAGAGAGTCTCATATTATCAGCCTAAAACATCGAATAAGGAGTATTTTGCCATTCCATAGCGCTTTCTCCTACTTTTGACAAATAGTGAGTAATACAAACATTGGGTACATCATGACAATATACTCCAAGTGACCATACTACTTTTTTCTGTGTTAAAATCATGAACATGAATTTGAAAGTAGCATTTGGTAGATCATTTGCAACAAAATTTGCTTTTATTAATTCTTATGTTTTTCACTTCTTTTTGCATATTTCTCTACACTAGTGATATCAAGCCAAAGAAGATTCAGTTTTGACATGATCCTAGTAGAGCATATTCAGTCAAAGAAACTATTTTGGACAACATACAAGAATAAACTGTTTTAATTTTGAACTTTTGGGGAGGGGGGCAGTTAAATTATTTATTAACCCAATTCAATGTAATCTCACACAGTTCTAGTTCTCTGGTTATACCAGCTACAGGCAGGTGACTTGATTGGTTAACTGAAAGTAGCTATGTATGGGGTATGTATGCCCAAAGCTATGTATCGTTTATGTATTCACATAATGTGCCCATCCATTCAGTTTCCTTTCCACCCATCGAGTGAAGTCAGTTCATGAATTGAACAGTGGAAGGTACAATTCAAGAATACAATAGATGATTCTTATTTTTTTTCATTAACGTATTCCATGTTTACTGTAGTACTGATTGACTACCAATAGATTATTTTTTTTCATTAATATATTCCATGTTTACTATAGTACTGATTGACTACAATAGATGACTTTTTTTCATTAATATATTCCATGTTTTTACTGATTGACTACCAATACTTGAAAGATGATCATAAATAGATAACTGTCTACCTCCACCGTCATCATTCTTGAGTCCAATCCAGATACTATAGATGCCTTGGTCTACAAACCGACTGATAAAATCATTCTCTTCAACTGAGTGTACGCTTGCTAAGTTTGTGTGTTCAAATTGACTGCACTGGTACAAGGCAGAGGGCTGTCCCAGTAGGTATTTGTCCTCAAGGAATGCCTTGAAGCAGTATCGGCCATATGGAGTCCAATCATCATCAGGGCAGTCATCAGTAGAAACACTGGGTAGTATTGGAGGAAGATCTGAGGAAGAGGAGGAAGGGACAAAATAGATGAAGGTGTTTGGTATAAGAAGCTTATGAGTTATAAATTGTCATTCAGCATTTGGGTATATTGTTGAAATGGGTGGAGTTCCCTTATTTCCACATTACTTTTGAGATAAAAAATCAGTTTTTGTTGTGAACCTTCCCCATCATGTAGACTGATACATGCCTTGATAAAATACCATCCACACACATATATGCACTTTTTATCAAGCTTCCTTTACTTTCATGACTCTTTCTGTAAATATTCACCTCAAGGCCACCCATTGTACAAATAGAACATCCATATTATTACCAATGTTCTTTAGTTGAGCCCGAAGTTTTATTTAGCAAAGAAGAATTCTCCCTATTTCATCAGTAGAATTTTGCATTTGCATTTCATATCTAGTTACATGATGTTGAGTGCAAACTCTCTTCATTAAGGGGATGCATTTCAGAAGGGTTTTGTTTCCATTAATCCGTGCCCGGCTCGACTTGAACCAATTGGTTGTAAACTTGGCCGTTAAACCTCGTCTAACCAACTCCATTAATCACACCTGTAATTCCTACTACAGACCCTCACAGCAGATACACTCCAGTATCTCTACATACATATAACATGTACCTCAAAGTGAATTGTAGGCTGCTACACAGAGAACTGCAAGTTTTATTAAAGCATAGTTCTCCCAAAACTGAAGTCACAATTTTTGTGAGGTCTGGACTAAACAAAGCTTGGAATAAGTGCTAGTTTTCATAATGAAAAGCCAGAAAATATCACCTCTTCTATCAGTTGGTAAACCATTGTAAATGAATTGCAACAGAATTCCTCCTCTTGTGACTTTGAGTTTGGAACCCCTGTATTCATTTCATAGACAACTTACCACCTTAAAAGGCCAGTTTGATGACATCACAGTAGATGTTTGCATCATAACTTTTACATCCACATAGTTTTCAGGTGCAATTATAATGATACAATTTTCACTTGCAAATATTCTACCTTTATTAAAAAAATGGGATTCCATAATATTTATGCTATGCCCTAGCCTCTGGCCTAACCATCATCAGTATTTTAGTAATTATATGAATACAACAGATTAAGTTGTCTTACTGAATGTATATTTGCAAATGGCAGAATATTTATGATCACATGGCATGTTGTCCCATCTTCCTGACTCTGGCAAGAAAGCAACACAGCCCTCTCCTTCCCCATCACTGGGTTCATCTGTGGCCCAGTTTGTGTAATAGACAGGCCAGCCATCCAGCCACTCAAATTTACTACTGGACTGTTGACAAAATTAATCAAAATGTATCTTTAAAACTGAATAAAGGCAAATGACAGGTAATACTTTATTTTTAAAGAATTATGGTTCTTGCAGAAAGAAATCTACTGCTTAATTGTAGCTTACAGATAATTTGTACCCTCAACAGTTCTAAAAATTTCAAATGATGTGACATGTTTCTTGCAAGATATTACACTCCTTGGAACTAAAGCTTTTGCTAAAGTTTATTCGTAAGACTGAACATTAATGGCTGCAGTAGACCAAGACATGCTTATTTGTTCAAGTTGATTCAGCTGACAATTTATCCTGATACCATTTTTGTCTCTGTGAATTGTAGATGTACATACCTGAATGTACTGCAGTCCTAGCCAGACTGGTTCATCCAGCTCTGACCTCATGACTAGGAGCTCCAGGTAACTTTGTTCATAGAGGTCAAACACACTGGCCAGCGATACAGGTTGTCCAATGTTTCGATCCTGGCAGGCACTGAATGATATGATGAAAACAAAAAACCATTTGGCAAGTGTAATTTATAATCATGCTTCAATAGTAGCTAAGCCTAATGTAGGAAATACATGTATGGATTACAAGCTGTCTCCAAATGGCTTCCAATATAATATTTTAAGATTCGGAATCTTTTTAATTTTGACAGATGGCCATTTTTAGTGGGGTCAACATTAAAAGGTTGCTCTAAGAAAAGAAAGCCTAACACAACCCTGCACCCTCCAATTATTAAAGCTTCCTCCCTCAAATGCCACGAAATCAAAATTCTCTTAGAGATAGTAGTATTTTCGATAGATCAATACACAGAATTCTGTATAAACAAAACTTCCATGATTTGAGATCGCATAATAACATACCAGCTTTAAAAATTAATTTACATTAAGATACATGCAGGTACCACCACCAATGCATATGTTTCTCTTTCCACTATAACCAAAAATCACTTGTAAACTGAATACATGATTTTTCATACCCATGAAAATTGTCGCACAAGAATAATGAAGGAAATTGTAATGCATGGTCAAAAATATTCAGAACTATTGATTCAAGAATAATTTGCTTTAAGAATAGATTAAGTGAATATAATAATTAGGTTAATTTAGCCACCTGATTAATATAAGAAATTTCATATTTTATGTCGAAATTCCCAAGCCAAGCCACACCAATAATTGTGAATCTTTAAACATCATACTGTACACATGGTGAAACTAAGGACACTAAACTAAAAATGGGCCAGTACTGTCAAAAGATAGCTACAGTGTATATTTGATTAAAAGTTTAAATCTGATTAATTTAAAAACTGTTGTAGGTTGAAAAATGGCAAACCAAAATTGGTGCTCTCTAATCTCAAATATGACTTTGTTTAACTGAAATAATAAAAATAAGGAAATTTTCCCTTTGACAAACTTCACTGCATGCAGCTATAAGGATGGAAGGAGTGAGGGAGCCCATAATGTGGGAAATCTATCAAAATATCTAGCAAATAATTAGGAATAAAAAGGACTTGGTTCATACTCCATGCAGACAGTGAGATTTCAAGGTCCCACTAACCTTGTTGGGAACCTGGAAATCAATAAAAGCTGCCATGAAGCCTTGTGTTATTGCTGGCAGGTAGACATTACATACTATATGCAGAATGAATGGGGTAGTTAAGACACCTACTATTTAGCATCTTCATAAGCATGCTGGTCTGTGATGACTTTATAACAGGAGTTCTCATAAAACTGATACCCTTCGGCACAAGCTGTAAGTGTTGGTGGGGGCGCTGTTTCTTCAGGATCTACAGAAAAATGGAACAAGATGATGGAATATTACATGAGCAACCTTCAGAGGTGAAAATTTCTATCATTTGACTTAACACAACAAGAGCAAGAACCACCAGCATATATATGTTGGACTTAGGTTTATTTAGCAAGACAACTGACATATGTACACATACTCAAATACCGCCCTCTACGGGCCTCTACGGGAGATTGACAGAGCTCTTTTGTTTTCACATTGGTATCCCAAAATAGACACATATAAAGCTAAATGACATTGAAATAGGCTACAAAACTTCCTAAAATTTTCTTGTAGAGATAAAGAAATACACTGTAACATCATTTATCTATGATATTTTCAAGATGCAAATACCTTAGACTTTATGCACTTGTCGATTAAAACCACAGGCACCCTGCAGCCACGCCACCCAGGCCATAGCAAGGTTATTGGAACACATTTGCTTCTTATTTAATAACTGCTATACTGGGGACTTGATGGTTCTTTCAGAAATTGCTGGATGTGCTGCTGAGTGATGCCCTACTCTACCTTGACTTATTTCACATTAACCCACAAAAGAAATGCAATTAATATATTTCCATAAAATCACATCCCCACTATGGTTGTATGGGGCAGTGGTTAAAACTCACAAATACATTGCCAGTTCTGTCAGTAGATTCTAAAATTCAAGATTCATATTTTATGATTATAAAACACACTACAAATTAAACTTAACTGTTGCTCATAGAGGTGTTTGTCTTTAAATTGATCTTAAAAACTGAAAGAAAATTAGACCATAATATTTGAACTATACGTATGATAAAGCAACAAATAACAAGGTGGCAATCCATGGAGATGTATTCTCATTGTGATATTTTTTTCTACTTTTTTTTTAAGACATGAGCTGTTTGCTTGATGGGGGGGGGTTGCTACTTGAAAACATGAAAAACTGCAATGAATGTTTATGAATATCCTTAAAAAATGGACAGATTCGTTTGCTTTTTTTCTTTTTTATTTGATATCATGATGCTTAGTGTCCAGGGGAAACTAGTATTGCAATTACCACAATTATTGATGTATTGTGACAGCCCTACTTTCATCTGAGATTTATGTTTTTAATACATACCTCTTGCTTTCTGGCATAGAGCTCCAAGGCGAGAATCACAAGTGGCATCATTCCATGACCCTGGTATAAACTCTGACAGGGAGTGACGAATCTCTGCACAATTTTCCTATGTTTGATGGAAAGTAAATAACAACAAAAAGTATATCAATCAGGATCAAGAATTCCAAATAGATATGACGATCACAACCAGTAATTCAAATTTGAGTGACATACTTTTTAGATTATGTTTGAAATCATCTAAGCAGAAAAATAGAAAAAAAAAAATCTAAACAGAAACACTTCTGAGGAACTCATAAGCAAAGCACAAGTAGATATCGTTTCAATAGCAGCAGGATTGCTCTTGCAAACTTCACCTTTTCAATATTTTTATCAGATGCAAATTATACCTTAAATGTGGAAAATCATCAATATTTGCCTGTGTCAATTACTTCTCATTTAGCTTTACTCATTCTCCGTTTATAGAAAGTATATGGTGGTATATGACAATGATGATAGGGCATTCATACTTTGTGCACCTTGGCATGGAATAAACTTCCGATGAAAATCACATCAAAACAAAATTACAATTTCTCCAAATTTGAACAGCTTTTTGTGAAGCACATTATTCTAAGCTTTAGGCTACAAACTTAAACGGGTTTTTGTTCATGAATTTTACATTTTCATTGGTTTTTCTTGACTCTTATTTTCTGTATTTACAAAGAGTAGTCATTAAAATAGCATATTGAGATATTTTATTATATTGTAATATGCTAAATTAAAAAAGAGTATCATTATTAAGTTTTCCTGAGAAGAATATCTCTCAGAAGAATGTCTCTCAGAATTGAATCAGCAGTCCTTTTAATAATATCTTAATGCAACTAAATGAGAACAGGATCAACTGTTTAGGACAAATTTATCAAAGCTTTCTTGACAAGTTACAAACTAAAAATTATCCTGTTCCTGAGTTTGAAATCAAACACTTTTCAATCACTCTGACTTTTCAAGGTTTCAGTAATACTTAGTTGTAATGATTATCTTGGTTACAAAAAACAATACATGTAAATAAAATGAACTTAATTATCTCTATCAACTAACCATGGTTCCTCCATTGGGTTCTAAGTGGGCCCAGTTGGTGAAAGTGACTGGACTACCATCAGCCCATGTAAAGTGGCCCTCAGTACTGGCATCATTTAAACCAATCCACACACCGTATGAAACATCATCAAGAAGAGTTGTAAGCAATACTAGAAACCAAATCATGAATAACCTACTTGATAATATGTTGGTTATAACATGGTAATATTATTACAAAGGCAATTTCTGTCCTTTCCAGAAACAAATACCAGTATCACATACACACTCTTTGTTCACCATATCAGAGTCTTTCACCCATTTTTGATTATTTTTAATATTTCACCAGTTTATCTAGCTTCACTTTTTTCCATAAATTTCATAAATTAAGTTATTTTGTCTATTTTCATCCTTCTTAATATTTTCCTCATTTCACTGTTTACATCATATATATGAATTAACATTTGTTTCATCATTTTGGTATTCCACATATCTTCTACATCTCCTTAAACTTACTACACTTTTAGTACAGGTACAATATTTCTTCAATTTCACATATCCTTATGAAATTACAGAGTTTAGTGCTAAACATCAAAGATTTCACAAAGAGTACTGCTCTCTTAAACATGCATTGCATCATTCATAATACGATGATGGATACAGGTCAATGTTATCACCACAATCATTCTACTTACACTGTTCATCACGATTCCTGATTGTAGCCAGGTCTCCATCATTGGATCTACAAACATTCCTAGCCTCATCCCAGTTCCCTAATTCTGGGAAAAATTGGTAACACTTGTTTCCCCAGATAAACCAGCCCTTGGGGCAGTTACCAGGTGTTTGAGTGGTGACAGCAGGAGTTGGTGGTCCAGAGGCCCCTGGGGTTTTCTTGCACATGTAAGGAAAGGCTTCTTCACATTCATCATGCATCCACTTGCCTAACAAAAACAAAATTCATCTGAGTTACTGTCACACCTTACATGATACCAGGTACACACCACAAGTGGTATTCTACTCACTGACACGAGGAAACTTTCGACTGGCATAGCAGGTGTGATAAAGTATTGAAATATTGAACTTGTGGCTGGCACAGTAGCATCTCAACAATTATTTGGGGCTTTCATGAAATATACATGAAGACTATCGTAATATTCTTGCATCTGTATAAAGATAACAAGCAGTAATCCTGCCATAAAATAAATATCACAGCAAGCACTAACATTTCCTAATTTTAAACAAGTTAACTGAAACCAAGTCTTTTGACTTCACTCTGTATAAAGTTGATCCCTTGCTCTATTTTTCTTACAACTAATGCAGCAATACCATTACCATGAAGGCAAACACTCTCAACATAAACACTCCAATCTCTTTGCCTAAAACTGACATCTTTCATCAGTTCACACGCTCTTGTGATGAGATCTTGTGTTCATGCATTGAAAGGAGCATTTAATAGACACTTAGGTATTAGATGCAATGAATGCATGAACAAATTGACTGTACTACTTTTGAAAAAAAATGGAAGTGTCATAATATAAAGATGCATGACTGCATTGTTAGTATTATTAAGTTGCGATAATGCAAAAGGGAGATCAGCATTGATGAAGCACCATGAATTAAGGGTTCAAATTAGCAACTCTGAATGATCAGTTGCTACAGAAGTGTTCTTTGTTTTTCCTAAAAGTTGAAAGTTGTCTAAGTTTTTACTTGCTGACACCAGCAGGTGTTGGGGCAAGCATTCACACATTGTAATTTGAAGAGGTTTGATTTATTGGAATTTTCATGAGGAATCTTTCTTAACATTTCAAATCTGCAGAGTTCTTTCTTCCTACACAATTAGAGAGCTATGAATGTAACCCTACAGACACTGCTAAGACTTGAGTAAGTATCATCAATTACCACTGGAAGTTGAGAATACCAGACACGCAAACTCCCCATCATGATCATCAGGTTGATTGGGTCCCCATGTGACATAATCAACAGCACTTCCATCTGACCACCTGAGAATAAACAATAGTCAAAAATCTTTCAGACTCAGTGTTCTCCACAGGTCCAAATTTTGTGCGGGCGCTTGTCTTTGATTTGGCAGATGTCACCAGTCATCAAAACCATGATTTATAACTGTATTTTTTCAATCAAACACTTAACTTCCAGACTTCTGGGGAGACAGATGGTGTTTATACCCTTTGCAAACGTTTCCAAGAGAAGTGAAAGTATTATCTTTTGTCTGGGCAGCCAAGGTTTTTGTACGGGCGGCAACCTTAAGACCAGGTACCTAAGCATGCTCTTCATATTTTGTCGGGGTGTGCGGCCAGACAAAATGGCTAGTGGAGAACACTGGGTACTAGTAAATATCAAAGTTACCTACCTATGCTACAAACCTAATAATTGCAGTATGTTTTACAGAAAGTAGAATGTACTATAAGGATTGGCAGGTAACCTGACTCATGGCTGGGAGTAATTGGGAAGCAGACTACATTTTCCTTGGAATCCTGACTCTTAAGTTGTCTTTAATAACATCAAAAATTATATGCATTGGAGTTAATATTTGTGTTATTTTGCAGCTTCAAATGTTACAACACCACTGGATCTATTTATCCTTTTTTTTTTTATTTATTAGTAAGTTTTCTCTTCTGCTCGCCACTACTATTCTCTGACATTGTCCGTTCAGTACCTCAGCCATTTTAAAAACCTGTAGTGTATAAGCCAAGAGGTGTTTCATTTCTCATAGGTAAGCCAGTAGTCAACAGTTTACGGCTGCTAATGTATAATATTTTGTAAGTTACTTTGTTATTGTTGGAGTTGTGCATGATTCCAATAGAGTAATGACTAATGGGCCATGGTAACTGACTCCAAAAATATTGAATTCCCCAAAGTCTAGAACAGTTTAACACTGAAGTATGTGATTTTATGAAACCTTATTCATAATGATGATATTTAGCAGTCAATCTGATTTGGAGTATGTTGGCATATTTTGTCTTATCTTTGCTCCAATTGCAGCAACAAATTATTCAACACCAACAGACAAAACACCCTCTTGAATCACTCACTGATATCCTGATCCACCAATAGATCGCATTCCAATCCAGATCTTTTCAAAACCATCCCTCAACATCTGAAAGAAGTAAAACAAAATAATCACTGCCAGCTATAACTATCATAATAACTAGAACAAAAGATAGCATCGTTTGTTTGTATTGGGGTAGCAGGATATAGAAGTTATAAACTAACCCGACCATCACAATACTTCTTTTGTCAACAGGTTTCAAACAATAAAAGTTGAATTCCTAAAATTTATGTTCAAGTGTCATGCATTCACTTAATAAAGCAGACAGAACAAGCTTACTTTCTTGATAATTTTCAAGTAAAAAGATAAGAGCAGTATCCAAAAGTCATAACTTTTACAGCCTCCCCCCTTCATGTCAAGCCAAAAAGATATCTGTTTAAACTCAGTCCTAAAGAATTAATTAATATAACTGAAGTGAACAAAAAAAACCCCACTACATACCACAGATCTGATCAGATTATTTTCACTGGGACTGTGGACAGATACCAGGTGTGCATCTAGTGATTGACAAACATATTCAGCATTGTCCCAGGTCTTATATTCCTGCTGTCCATGGATACCATGTGTATGGTAGCATGACCCTTCATAAAAATCCCACATAGAACTATTGCCACACAGAGGTGCTGCAAACCAAAGGTTTATATGTTAGATATCTTACGAGGTAACATACAAATTAGATATCTTAGAAGTTTACATACAAGGTAGATGTCTTTGAAGGTTATACATATGTTAAAAAGTACTTTCAACTTTTTCATAAATTGTGAGTTGTGGTAAACTTTTATACTTCTCATTGTTGGCATTCTAATCTCACCTTACTAAATTAATCTGAAATCAACAAATATTTGTCCCTTTCTTCCAAAGTTTAATGTTTCACTTTCCAAGTACTACCGTAAAATAGGTCACAAGACAGCCATCACAAACAGAAGATGAATTATTTTCATGGTGTGTACAGTCTCTCAGGCAGTTAATTTACATGGAATCTATTGCAAGAGAATTACTGTTATTATAAAAAATATTGCAATAATTTCCGAGTTATTTATGCAGACAGAGTAAAAAAAAGCACAAAAGTATGTACCAGTCATCTGCCATGGGTTTGACCTTCTCAGTATGACAATATCAATTGTGTGTCTGTCTGTATGTCTGTCTGTTTGTCTGTTTGTTTGTCTGTCTGAGGCTGTGTACCTCCATGAGTTGAAAATATTTTTCTCTACCTGGCCAACACCATCACCTCTCCCCTATATTCCCCAGGTTACATCTAAGTATAACTGGATCCTATGTTCACAATCGTGTAAATTACATTTTAAATCATAACTTATACCAATCGACAAGGACTGAATATCAGATTCTGATAATAGCTTCACACTGTGTTAAACTGTCATTAGAAAATTCCTGAATATTCAAAAAGGAATTACTGACTCTTTTTTGTCAAGTCCAGAGAAATGAAAATCAGTAATTTCATTTTGTAAGGTTAGTTGGTTTTAATCATTCTAAAAATAATTTAAAAAAGGACCAAATCATCAGGCATATATTTGAGAAACTTCCTCAGAAGAAAAAAATTAATAATACCATCTATAACTCACAATCTGATGGGTTGACAGTTGGCAAATCTGTTGGCAGACCATCAGCTGTTAGAAACAAAAAAAGTTAAATGTTGAACAGAAAAAGTTTATCCTCTTTCATTGAAGTAAAGGAAGAGACAAGATACATGGATGTTTGTAACATCATTATCAGCATTACACCATCTTTATTGGTAAAAATATATATTTTAAATTTCTTTTTGATGCCAAGGATAGTCCTACCATCCTCTTTCCTTCCACTAATATGATAAAAGTATCCGAAGCAGATGTCTTACCTATTCCATGTGGGACAATAAATGTACCACTTATAAGTTTTTTACAAGTTAATGACTCAGCAATGGTGGTCCTTCACATCCTTCTCCTGGTAGCATATTTCAACTCCAACAATAACAACATTTGCGTTTTTAAGGCCCCTATATCTCGATATTGAATTCCATTCAAATGATGAGCACATATTACCAGTTCCTCGCCACTGATAACCTGTCTGTACAATAGACAATTCCTCTAGGTGTTGTTGGTACACCCAAATTTAAAATTACCACACAGGCCCCCGTTACTACTGTAATGGAATGCCTAGAAAAACTTATCTGCATGACTTTGTTAAGTGAGAATGGTGTTATGCTCGATCCCATGCAATTTGCTTATAGAGCCAAAAGAAGTGTTGATGATGCAGTCCTGTTATTTCTGCATAATATTCTTGATCACCTGGAAAAACGAAATTCTTTTGTTCGAGCCACATTTGTTGACTTTTCAAGTGCATTTAATTCTATTCAGCCGGACTTGTTAATAAACAAACTTTTGGCTATGGGTGTTAATTGTAGGTTAATATTATGGATAATAAATTATTTAATAGACAGTCCACAGTTTGTTAAGATGAATGGCTTATGTTCTGATGTTTGGTTTATAAGTACAGGTGCTCCACAGGGATGCTGTTTGTCTCGTATCCTCTTCTGTTTATATACTAATGAATGCAGAAGTAAACATGTTTGTTCAATAATTAAATATGCTGATGATACTGTGATAACAGGATACTTGCAAAATAACAATAGTGCTTTGTATGAGGATGAAACTAGTGACTTTGTTACTTGGTGCAATCAAAACTATTTGATGTTAAATGTAAGAAAAACTAAGGAAATGGTATTTAACTTCAGAAAACAACCATGTGATCTTGCTCCAATCAGGGTTAATGATGAGGTTGTTGATTTGGTGGGTCACTACAAATATTTAGGTACTATCATTGACTGCAAACTTACTTCAAACAACAGGTTGATGCCATGACTTCAAAAGCTAACCAAAGATTGTATTTTTTAAGGAAACTGAAATATTTTCAAGTTGGCAACACTATTCTTAGACTTTTTTACCAGTCAGTAATACAAAGTGTGTTGACTTTTAGTACTATTGGTATTTATGGGCTGTTAACTAAAAACTCTTCAAGGAAATCAGAAAAAATTGTTAAGGCTGCAAGCCACGTTGTTGGGCATGAAACGTGTTTAAAAACCTCTCTGAAATTTATAGTAATATGGTACACCAGAAAACAGCCAAAATATTAAACGATATTACTCACCCTCTTTTCCCAAATTATATTTTCCTTCGTTCAGGCAACATTCTTTGTATGCCCAGTTCTAATAGTTACAGATTCAGATTCTCCTTTATACCAAACTCTGTCTACCTTTTCAACTCTTTTCAACAGGTAGTTCAGTACCTGGTGATTTTATATTTTTAATGATTTTTATTGTTTTGCTTTTGTGATTGCATTTTAGTGTGTATTTTTTATGTATGTGTATTTTTGTACTTCTTACGGTATTTTTATAGCGTTTCAAAAGTTTTTGTATGTTTTGCTGCAGGGTGACAAATTTCCATGTGATTGTGGACAAAATAAATTTATCTTATCTTATCTTATCTTATGTACCACCTGGGCAGAGAGAGACAACTGAGATAAATAATCTACAACATAATGAACCAGTCACCAATCACTCAGTGATAGAAACACCAGGACCACAAACCCCAAAGTCCAATGCACTTGTCCACCATGCTCTTATAATTAAATTTTACACAGTCCTAGTCACTAGCTATATATATACTTAATATTTAGTATACCAGCTTACATAGTTTAGGCATCTCACAAATCCAGTTCCTCTTAAGAGCACAATTCTCATCTTCCCATCCTCCTGAATCTTCACTCAGAAACATCTGAACACAATTCTGTGTGTGGTCTTGGTCATCTGGTTGACCATCACCCCAGTTAACATATTCAATGACATAATTGTGATCAACATAACCAGTCCAGTAATAATCTACAAAAGAGAAATGGGAGGGTTTTCAAACTTAGCACAGAAAAAAATGTAACAATCAATGTTTTCAGAATTATATCTGCATTTGACTTATTAAAACAGACATACTTTCAAAAAATCTTGATGTGAGAGTGAGTTAACCGATGCAATCAGTTAAACCTCTCCTTAGCTTCCATCCAGGGCCAGTTCAGAGTTACGCAAGAACAACTTATAAAGTATGCAACTATGCTGTAATTGGTTGTAAACCAGAACAGGCACTGATGGGTTTAGCTCTCCTCCATACTCATACAAATGAAAATATATCCATCAACTGGATTTGTTTATCTCTGAACTGGTGATGTCACTTGTAAACAGAATGTTAGAAGCATTCTGCTTAATACCATAAATCCTGGCATTTCAATTCAAAATCAGCTCCTAGTCCCAAAATGACCATCTTTTCAACAACAAAGCAAATTTATAGCAACACCTGTAAATAGTGCAACTTTAAATTATAATGCTCAGTATTTGATACAACAAAAGTGAAATCCATCCTTTACAACTTACATCCATCAGTTCCTCTGTCATTTAATCCAATCCAGAACCCTTCTCTGTCATCAACTCTAAAGAAAAAGTGGAAAGCCAAAAGCCTTAGTGAGTGATTCCTTGACTTGACATAAGTATATATTGTAACAAACATGAATCATTCACATGACAAGCATGCGATCCCTCACAGCAATCCTACTTGAGATATCATGTTAAAAAGGTTTGACCTTTTGACCTCTGGTGACCCTAAATGACCTTTGACCTTCATAAAAAACAATACAGATCATCTACTCAATATGGACAATCCACATGCTAAGTATGAGATCCCTCTCAGTTATCCTTCCTGAGATACAGTGTTTACAAGATTTTGACCTTTTGACCTCTGGTGACCTCAAATGACCTTTGACCTCCACAAAAACAATAGAGATGATCTACTCAATAAGGGGTATCTACATGTATAATATGAGATCCATTGAATTTACTGTTCTTGAGATAAAATGTTTACAAGGTAAGCATCACATACACACATGCACACACACATACACACACCCACAAAACATCACCATCACATAGACTCCTCTGATTATGTCAAGGAATCAAAAAACAACCTCTAATTTCTTAAAGTTCCACTGTTTGTTGATTTGTGATCAGCAACAGGAGAGAGGATTCCTAATTTTTTATCATTATGTGGCCTGCGGCCTTGATCTGTTTTAACATTTTGTGGTATCCTTCTCCCTCCTAGAATACTTCACCACTGGTTATTTTAAACAAATTGAAAAATTCTTTTAAATATTTCTTTTATTTTTACCCTGTCTTTTATTTGATTTGAGTGAATTTATTTCTTTCAATCTGCGTACAACTTGCCAACTAAAAGGTGGGGCAAATTTCATTCCTACTCCTCCCAAAAAGACTTCACAAATTGCATAGTATCCCAATACCCAGATGGGGCAGGATGTTGGGTGTATAGCTTCAAGGGAAAATGCAGTCAGCCTAATTTGAAATTGAGTACCCCAATGCCCTAAAAAATGAGTGGCTCTAATTAATCATGTGATGATTTTTTTGTCACTGAAATGTTCAATTATGCAGAATAACTACTTACTTTACCTTTACATGAAATCATTTTTGTTTGGTCACATAAAAGATATTTGTGAGAAAAATAAGAGGAAATTTGTAAGATGTCAGTGATGTTTCAAAATAAATTTTGGGTGACTGCTCATTCCCTTTAATGGAGCTGAAGGGAGTGGCTCTGATATAAGATACTGGTAATAGGAGGATCCAGGACAGCCCTGCTAATGGGATGTGATCAAGAAACAACTCCCTCATCCTCCTCCAAATCAATAGTGACAATCATTCCAGTCTATTTTGAGGGACTTTACTTTCTCTACCATAACAGTGAGACTCCTGTCAATTAAACAACAGTTTTTGCAACATACTTATTTGAACACAGAGAAAACAAACAGTATGACTGATTCAGGGCTGACAAAATATTTTTTTCCAAGGATGTCAAAGTGTCCTCAGGTTTGTACCATATTTTCATGAAAACTGAAGTCAAAGTTTTCTTCAAATACCAAATTTCCCTGCAAAAAGTCTCGCAGTGATCCACTTTTTTCCACTAATGGACTAAAAGGGATAATATGTAACATTTAAATCTATTCTTTGAGCCAGGTTAATCATCACCTGTTATATTCTCCTCATAAACTTACGGTGGTGTTAGTTTAGCTGCCTCTTGTTTCAACCAGTCTTCTACAGTAGCATTGTGTAGAGTAACAAGGCTTCCTTCATTAAAAGACCTCATCCTGCAATCTTCTCTTGCCTCTTCCCAGGACATGGCCAAGGATATGTTACCCACTCTCATGATCTAAGGAAGACACATAATGAGGCACTTGGGGTTATGGTGATGATAGCTCAGGCCTTGATGGCAGTGTATCATGCTAACTGATCGTGAATGTGAAAAAAACCTGTAATGGGTAATGAACTAAAGGTTTGCAGAAAACCCTGGACAAAGACCAGTGGGAATCCATGTGAAACTGAATTCAGTTTTGGGTGGTCCCAGTTTCATAGACCGACAGTTGGGTGGTCTGAACCACATCGTTTTGGGATCAGGCAATCTGCCTTAGACCCAGACTGAGAAATGAAAACACATAGACGATAAATTTAAATGCCTCTTTCAATGGCACAAATTACTACTCCACGTCATACCAATGTACCATAACCATAGGTTGTAATCTCTTCTATGTAATGCAGTGAAATCTGCATGAGGTCAACATAAAACTCCTACTTACTTTTTTGCGTATTTTCTAAAGTTGCAAGGCATGGAGGATATCCATGAAATATAAGCTCCTTACTTCTTATTGCAAGAAATCTTGCTTCAGTTATTTTACTTTTCTTAAGGTTGGTCTGAGAGCTTTGTCAGTAAGGGTAGTTTGGTTTTACCCAAGTATTGACAAGGGTTTGGTTTTAAGTGGTCTGAGTACATACAATATTTTTTTTTTCTCTCTCAGGTGATCTTACTTGTGCTCAAACCAACAATTGAGTACTATGGACATCACAAAGAAACCAATGCACATCTTAAGTATGGAATAAATTTAAGTTAATGTTAGGTGGATTACAAATCATCCTTTACGTAAATCTTTCAAATTTAAAAGATCAGTTCAGTTAAAAACAGCTGTAGACTGCTCTTGGATGAATGGTAAAGTATCTCACCATGACCATATGGGAAATCAAAAGCTAAACCTAGTGACTGCCTAATGTCATGGCTTCACATGTCACAAACATAAT
This sequence comes from Holothuria glaberrima, assembly GCA_009936505.3. Taxonomy (NCBI): domain Eukaryota; kingdom Metazoa; phylum Echinodermata; class Holothuroidea; order Aspidochirotida; family Holothuriidae; genus Holothuria; species Holothuria glaberrima. Next base: position 11,889 of record WURT03647242.1, on the reverse strand, counting down.
CCACCCAAAAATTAAGCGTGTCTTACAGTCATACAGTATGTCTACCTTCAAATGCAAATACAATCACTTCAGGATGAATTGATGAGATAATCCCTTTAAAATAGACTTTTTTCAACACCTACGAAATTTTGTAGTCCACAAATTTAAGGATGGAATAGCACTTTTTTCTAATACATCATTACTTACATATAGTAGAGAAAGCAGACTGACTTCAACTAGCCACATTAGCATTTCAAATGAAACTTTTAAAGTTCCAGCACCTTAAAGACCATTAAATTTCATGACATAATCCATGACTTTTCCATGTCCACATCATGAAATATCCATGACTAGATGCACTTTATCGAGTACAAAAAACCTTTCAAATACAACCATGGATTTTGAGTGCACTTAAAAGAAGTTTAACAATTTTTAGAAAATCCCATGAAGTTTACATGACTTCTGTCAATGTTTTCAAAATCATGCCTTTTGCAGGTCCACCTGAAAAATCTAAGTATCATGTAAAAAAGTTTCACAAAAGAAGGTTACCTAAATTTTAACCCATCCTCTAAATTCCAAAGAAAAAATATTGTTACCCAGAGAAAGTATTTGGCATGTTCTTACCTGGTAGCAGAATGAACCATGTCCCATCCATCCAGCAGGACAGGTTCCTGATGGTGATGGGGTATCTGGGGGGTCAGGGAGTACAGCATTCTCCTGCTTTTTCTGACATATAGCCTGGTATCTACTGTCACAGGTCTGGTCATCCCATTCCCCATAATCTTCAGGACCAACAGCCATTCCCACACATCGACCATTGACATTGTCTGTTAGTGTAAAGATAAAAAAATTCTAAGATGTGAGAACCAAATTGTCATGTAGGAGAAAATATAAGTTTGACAAGGAGTCTCACACTTATGCTCCACAATGTTGCTTACTGAGTTTCTAAAGCATTGACTCTCTCACCAACATCATGTGTCTTTTAGCAGTGCAAAAAAGCCATCAAACTGGTGAAATAAGCAAGGCACAAAGGTGTGTGAATTCACATTAGTGGCCAATCAACAGAAGTTGGGCAGTGGCATTTTGGTGTACATAAAATACAGTATGTTTACGCACTACTACACATGCAAAGTTGTTATGTGAAGAATATGTACAAGCTCTCCGTATGTATCCAATATGGCTGCATAAACAAAACGCAGTTGTGCAGGAGAAGGGTACTTAGTTCTTTCACATCTCAAGTCATTTTTTTCCAAAATTGTATGCAGACATGGTCCAGCATTTTTGGGGTATATTAACCTTTTGTGGCCACTGAAAATTTTAATCTTTCCATCAAGATGCAAATTACAAGAATTCCCTTATCATATTCTGACTAAATGCTCTCTTCCATCAGTGATGACATCAGGAACATCCCCCTTCACCGCCTTCATACTCCCGTTCCCCTTTGCCATATTGCAGAAAGTCTCATTAAAATAACAGAGGAGTTGTAATCTGTCAAACAGTCAGGAGAATCAAATTCCAGATGAACTTGCCCTGAATCAAGTCTTAGTTCTCAAAATAACTTAATTTCAATGTGGCTCTGATTTCTCAGTTGTCAGATGTCTGTGCATTAAAGTGAGCTTCACTTTCAAATGGCTCTTGCAAAATAATTCCACGTGTGAAATCAGAAGTTTCTTATTAAAGGCAAATAAGCTGTCACCCCATGTTTTTAAAATAAGAGCTAAATGAACACACATCTCTAGTACCTTATGACTTTCATTCATGGTGTTTCAAAACATAAACAGCACATAAAAAGTTAAAGTAAGGCATGAGTTTACATCAATTTGACAACACTGCAAAAACCTACTGTCACATGATTAAATACAAGCATAAATGAATCCACAAACTGAGGTATCATTCTTGGGGTTACAGTATTTGCCCCTTAATGTTAAAAGCTTATACAGAGATGAGTTAAATACTTCACAGATTTGTCAAGCATGTGTTTTATCACTACTGTATTCAGTAGGAATCCCTAAAAACATTCATGCATGCATGTTATTGATGATTAAAATTCCTAAAATTAAATCAATTGAAGAAAAACTTCTACATTAATTTCTTAGGAAGAAGTAAACAAACCTGGCTGATTGTAGTCCCAGTTGGTGAATGTTACAGGACTTCCATCGACCCACTGATAGAATCCAACTCTTTCCTTATCATTGAGTCCAATCCAAAACAGATTGTTCGCATTGGAAAGTCTGTCCCGCAGCTGAGCTAACTCAGAACTGTGTGAGAGATTAATAGTTACAGATCAGATGGTAAAGGAACACACTAAACCACTAGCAAACTCAGGGAACTTCTTAAAATATTATGCATGAAAAAGAATACTGCATCATTTGAAAATTTGGCCAACCATTTATTAATGAGTTACAGTAAATAGTGAATTTCTTACTTTAAGAGCTGCATTTTTTTTTCAGCACTGGGGGAGGGGTGAAGGGAAAGATTCTCTGGAAATGTCTTGCAAACTGGAAACTCTTTCTTATTTATCCAAGGGTGCAATCTTGTACAAACCACCCAGACAAATCCCCTCACCTCTCTTCAGTACTGTTGGAGGTTAAAAACATAGCCATCTCATTTACTCATTTACTCAACATTAAGGAAATGATGAGGAGGAAAGATTTTACTGAGAATCTATGATGGCTAGAAAATGTCTTCACATTTATGACCAGTTATATTTAAGATTATAAGGCCAAAGTTGTAGCAACTGCAGGCAGCACTAGGCAAGTATACCCAGAATGCCAATTAAAAGGGCCCAGCACAGAGTCAATTAAAGTGGTTCACCATCTTAAATCTCCCAGTGCTAATTTCACTACAAAATAGAGAAATTGAGCTGGTTTTGAAAAAGCTTGGAAGTGGTCTTTGGAACATTTTCCAAGTTTTGCTCATGTAATACACCAATAACTTATGGAGTGAATAAATCAGACACATCCTTCTATTTTTTATTTTAAATTGCTCTAGCTTCATCCCTGATTAAGATTACTTACTAGCTGCCAATAGTTGCTAGGTTACAGTCTTCCTTGAGACAGGTTTGTTGTCCATCCTCCCAACTCATGGTGCCACTGGTTATAAAATAACAGTAGTTTGAAGTCCACAACCAACCCTGCAGAATAAAAAAATATTATACCAGTAGCTTATAATACTGAACATTTACTTCTCTGGGCTGGGTGGGATGGCGGGGGATCAAGACTATCAATGTTTTCTGCTCCTTCACTATCACTCTTCAGTACAAAAGAATAACACTGGGACTAAGGATACCATATTTGATACTAACCTAGTAACCCATACACACACACACATACAGATACTCACCATTTCATACTATAACATAAATTATCCCGAGATTTCAATTAAAATCTCTACACTACATAAAGGTCAGAAAGGGAAGGGAAAATAGGTTAGAGCAGGGTGGTCAAAGGTCAAGGAAGGAACAACAAATCTTATGTTTATGAATAACATCACCCTTTGGAAGGAAGGATCCATAAAATTTAGAGTAAATGTAAGAGAAACATTAAAACATATGCACTCTGAAGTTACAGTATTACATGCTAGCATGGTAGTTGCATTGTATTCCAGTTCAATTCAATCTTACGTGAAGTAAGATAAGATATGTAACATAACAGAAGATTAAAGGGACAATAACTCATGATTTATATTTTACTGAGGCCTAGAAATAGGTATTATAACATACCATAAATGAGGAAGCTTAAGGGCTTGTGAATTACAACCTCATGTCAGATGTGCAACACAAAGACTAATTCTGTATTAGAAATGAAGTACTAATTGAACCAAGAACCTCTGGGCAGTTGTACTGAGGAGGGGGAATACCTCTGAGCAGTTGTACTAAGGAGGGGGGCATACCTCTGGGCAGTTGTACTGGGGAGAGGGGCATACCTCTGGGCAGTTCTACTGAGGAGAGAGACATAACTCTGGGCAGTTTTACTGGGGAGGGGGACATACCTCTGGGCAGTTGTACTTAGGAAGGGCACATACCACAGGGCAGTTGCACACAGTAGCGGGCATATGCATTTGTGCAGTTGTACTGAGGAAGGGTACATACCTCTGGGCAGTTGTACTGAGGAGGGGGTACATCAGTCACAGGAACTACTTCTTTGTCTTTTTTACAGATGTACCCAAAGTCTTGTCCACTGCAGTCATAGTCACCCCAACGACCCATTCTATAGACCTGTCCATTCGGATCTGTGCCACTCTGTGCAGAAAATTCAATAAAAAGAAATGTGTTGACTACATTGCATGTGTAGTTGCAATAATTTAAATTCATTCTTTTATAATATACCAATTCCAATCCTAGGAAATAATCACACTTATCATGATTTCTTCAGGGGGATCCGTGAAAGAAGAGTTAAGCCAAGATAGGACAAAGAGCTTTCAGACACCACATGAACACCAAAATCACTTGTATGATATACACTACTTTATTTTGTTTTTTCTTCCTCTTGGCTGCTGAACTACTTATGTGCAAATTTATTGCTCCTATGCCTTTCAATGAAGAATATTTAATGTGATGTTAACTAAACTGGTAGTCTGATATATTCACACTAATGTTAGTGTTTGGTTCTAATATCCTTGCTTACACATCCAGACACCAGTAGGGACTATTAGCAACTAAAATTTCTTCCAATGAAATATAACAACTTAACATACATCACACAGGTTTAACTCTAAAAGTAAGTACAGTCCAACATCTTTCCATCATACAGAAAGGGTGATATACAGAAATTAAATTTATACAAAACTTGACACAAACATTTGTTGTGCTTTGCATTAAACTCTTTTAGGTAATGGTTTCATCCTTTATGGGGTTTGATATGAAATCACTGAACCCATCTTGCTTACTTTCAAGTGTGCCCATTGATCTGACTGCTTGGCCATCAAACTGGCTGCACAAGTTTCTTGCCTAATGCCATTAACAATTTGCAAGGCCAATTTAACAATGAATGTAGCCAGGGCTGCAGGTTGTAGCCACTGTGTCCTTCTCCACTGAGGAAGTTAAGCAACCAATCAGCTAGTCAGCCATGCCCAAATTGGTCAAAAAAA
>WURT03647231.1:4195-19369 GCA_009936505.3 Holothuria glaberrima | reverse complement strand
GGCACGAAACACAAGTTCATTTGTTGAGTGTTTCAGATATTTTCTTAAACTAAGGTCAACAGCTGGTTCGTCCAGCTATTTTGTGACAAGTTTGAAGGAAATCATTGCGTGACAATGCTTCTAAGTAGCCTCATTACTCCTGTATATCACTTCCTATAGCTACGAAAAATGTGAGAAATTGTAGTTTTTGTGGACAGATTATATGCATATGATTAATACCTAATGTAAAAAGTGTCTGGCCACGAATTTGTAATAAATGATTTTAATCATTAATTAGGCCTACCCTATCATTGCAAATCCAGTTGTGTGTCAGATGCAGGTCACATAAGCAGAATCTCTTAGTTTGACCATTTACCATCAAGATGTGAGTAAATCTCAACAGGTGTGAAAAAAATCATGAAGTTTGTGAACCAACTCAATAAGCCACTTTAAGTGTTTACACATGAGTAGTTTAACCATCAACAGACTTGAAGTAATTACAGTAAGAACTAAAGACATCCAGATGTCCTTTGAATCTACAACTTTGGAGGAAAAATAACAACTAGCAAAGGTACCGATTTACGTGTTCTACAGAAAATTACTTCCTGAACTCTGCAAAGAGAAACAAGAGCAGGAAATGGAGAATTCACTCTTCCTTGTTTTCCCACCTTTATGTCACTGTGTTTCGTTCAACAATTGTAGTTTATCAAATTGTGCAGTGCCAAACTATTTGTGTAAAACTTAAACTGTCAGTAAGCACGGCTTGTCATGAAATTTGTTGAAAGTCTACACTTGGTTTATAAATGATCTACTGTACTTGTATACATGCCTTTATATGGAGTATGTACAGTAAGTTGTGACATCTGGATCCACATACAGTTTGGGTTCCTGTACAAATATGAAACAGGGTATAGTATCTGATTAAGCCAACCTGTAAAATTTGTGCGGCAAATGTTGCACAATGCAAGGAATGTCACAAAAAAAAAGGAAAAAGGTGAAGAGCAATTTCTGCACAGGTGTCCATTTCAAAGAAGCCACCTGGATTCAGTTTTACAATGAATTTAGTTCATTACAAATTGCACTGTACTTCTCACCTTATTTACAAGGTCAATTTGGGTCAAATATTGTGTCACATGACATCTAGGCAACTCTCAAATAGAATTTTTTTATCCAAAGTGGATGAGGACACCCCCTCCCATTGGACCCTTCTCCAGCCTATCCATTCACACTGGAAAATTGACCAGGTTAAGTTACTGGTATCCCATAAATTTAATTCTAATTCTCTAACAAAAGCAAAATAAAATGATATGTAGAGGTCTTCAATGACATATTTGAAAGACTTTTTTAGCCTATTAAAGTTGTACAATTTTAAAGGGGGAATGCAACTAGTCCAGACTTAAGTGAATAAGTGTACCCTGGTATCCTTATTTATGTATGGGGATCTCTCTTATCCTGAGCAATTGTTAGCAATTTTATTGTACATACTGTACAGTAGCATTCATTCAAATTCAACTCCACAGCTAGTTTACTCGTTATGCTCTAAAAACATCATGAATGAAAGATACATTCTGTATGTGAATGAAATGAAAGGAGAAAGCCTTTGGGGCAGGGGAGGGGAGAGGAAAGGAGGGGAGACTGCTTTACATTCCCTTTAGATTCAATAAATCTGAGTTCAGCTAACTTGTATACTATAGCACGAAATATTAAGTTTCCTTAATTGTCAACGCATATTTAACAGAAAAGCAGTCTGGATTACTAGATTTTAGAAACAAACAAATTCATTTTTTTCTCTACCAGTAGCAATTGTGTATGTACTGTACCAGTATGGTGAACTGCAGAACTACAGTTAACATGTTGCTTAAAATTGGTTCAATGCTCATGAGTCAGTGGCACACTAATTCTACAATAGGTGTATGTGCATTCTTACAATTCAATTCATGCAAACAATACTATGGTTGCAGATAATCCTACGCAGTGCAGCTTCATAAAAAGATATTCATTACCAGCAAAATTTATGAGAAGCAATCAGCAATCACAGCGATCATGACAGTAATATCAAAGTTGCAGTACAGGTGATTACCATGGACAGTTTATGTGGGCTGTGCGTATCATTTTCCTGTTTGGTGCTGCAAAACTTTATGGTTACTTCAACTTGAGCTTACAGACAAGATATATGCTACAGGGTATGCCATTACTGTATGTCATGGCTTTATCAGGCCCAATTATCATGGCATAGGTGCATCGTACAATAGTGCTGTAATAATTTTTTTCGAGCTGGGAGAGGGAGGGGGGCAGAAGGGCATGAATTTAAAAAAAATTCTGCAGCAACTTAATTTTCTATGTACAGTAATATAAGGCAAGGATTAAAAAAGGGGGGGGGATCTACTACTGTTAAACCCCAAGTCCAAATTGATGCTACCCTTGGCCAAAGTTACAAGTGGGTTCAGGGGGACAAAAGCTTACCTCAAGGCTCCTATAAGGTGCAATTTAGAGGGTTTTAAAGGCCATTTATTTATGAGTTCAAACATTGCTGCAAAAGTGTCTTCTTCTTTAGTAAGAAACCAAGATATTGACAATTTTTTATTTTTATGGAAATGAAAAGGGGGGAGGCGATTTCACCCTCCTTCTTCTGGAAAGGGAGAGGGACGTACCCCCTTTCCCCCCTTTGACGGAAACCCTGATAGGTGAAACAAGTGACAAAATTTGAGGGTGGAAGAGGAAGAGCTAAGGGAGCGAAGGGAAGGGAGGGACAGGGGGAGGGATCAGGGGAAAGAACAGGAGTCCGGGAATGGGAAACTGGGCCTCTTCAACCACAAATGTCAATATAAATGATGCCTCTATCAGGTCATGACATAAGCCTCAAAAAAGGCACAGCAAAACCCATTCTGTGGAATGGGCAGTGATAGCAACCTTTACAATGATCCCTTTTATCAAGCCTTTTGAGGGGCAACACAACAACTATTAGGGTCATGACAACTAAATTACGGATGATATTTTAATTTTTCAAAACACATCTTTTCGAAAATATCTTTTTTTATGGGACAGAGAGTATAGATTTTTTAATGTCATTATGGGTTCTGTATACAATTTTTTTTAATTGCCTTGTTATCTTGTGGTGATGTATCTACAGTAGCTGACCTATCTGTACAATCTGCAATGTAAGCAAAACTGAAAACTTGTAGCAAAAATACAGTATGTACTGAGACAAGCTTCTAGTATACACTTTGCTATATTTGAGCACACTAAGTTGAGAACAATTTTGTCATCAGGAGTTCCATTAAACAGTGAAACGTCATAACTGTACTGGTTTGTATATAGGCCTACTGCACGTTGTACTACAAGGGATCCATACATACTGATTTTACTGAGACGAATTCACTGGATGAGTTGCTTTATTCTATTGATGCAGTACAAATACAGGTAGTCCAGTAAAACAGTATCTAAACGATGTTAAAAGAAATTTACAACACTGAGATTTGAGACAAATCGTGAGACATTAATTTATTTCTACTACCCTCACCTCTCAAGCTCATCTTACCATGACCACCGTCTATTTTTAATATCAACTTCACACGAAAGTAATGAATCACTCTCGAGAAAGCCACTTGGAAAAAAAGTTCAATTAGACCACTTAATTGCAATTGAGGAAACACAGGAAACATATCATATCATGTATATAGACGAAGAAACTGGCCAATCAACACTCTTTGTTAAGATGTGTGGTATGCCAATGAGACATGGAAGGCTTGCTAGAAACAAAGATGATTTCTTTTGATGACACCACTCCCAATTTAAAGAAGCTTTATAAGTAGTAATTAGTCACTCATCACTCATAAGTGTATTTCCTGTACAATATTTTACTACTGTAGTGTGACTGACATCCACGGTTTATTTTTTACATCATCACCATCTGTGTTTGTTTTCTCAAAAGTTGTTATCCTCTATTTATATATATTTTTAGGTTTTATAAAATTCTTTTGACAAGAATGGAGTAACAGAACTTTTAAAACAATAAGGAGAAAAACTGCAGAAAGAAGGGCTGAGTCGGGTAGCAAAAATTGGGAACCTGAGTACCTCCATTTTCATTACCCAGCCGGGTAACAGGTACTCGAATCTTAAGAACTAACTCTGAAAGTTGGTGACTTTATTCAAGACATAATACTCCGTGCATGATTTTCACAGACTCACAGTATACTGCGCTGTCTTATTACTCTTAACAAAATGCAGCAGTGTCTTTGTTATCCTGTTCATAGCAGTGTTCCATATACAGAACAGTTTCATGTTTTTTTTTAAACAAAAGATGGGTACCTGTTTTGTTCATTTTATATTCAAGTACCTGTACGTTCGGTTGGGAACCCGAATCAGCCCTAGCAGAAAACTAGAGTACAGTAATGAATGACATTACGATACCAAAGTCCAATTCAAAACAGTTCATAATAGCCAATGGTTTTCCGAACAATACCCTCATTTCTAGAATATTGATATCAATTGGTATTACGAGCTAATATTTTGAACTGAAGTACAGGATACACTATGTAATGAGATGGCTTTCAGGTATAATAATGGCACTACTACCTTGTTCCCTTTCTTTCCAGCTCTTTACTAGCAGATCAGCCAAAAAGCAAGAATGGGGAGAGAGAGATGGGGGAAGGAGGGGCTTTAAGGAAGATCATTGGCAATTCGTTCTCAATATGGGGGGGGGGGCATGACCCCTTTTTCAAATAATTTACTGTGTGAAAGAGCAAAAGTAAATGGGCTATTTCTCAAATATTGGGGGGGGGAGACATTTCTCCAGTCACCCAGGATATTCACCCAGGATATCCACCCATGGGAATGATGCTATGCACAGTGCTTACAACTTTGCCAGGCAAAAGTTGTAGGCAACAACACAGTAATGTTATACTGTAGGCTTATAGTACCCAGAAATGAATCTGCTCAAGTGTGGTTCCTGAATGCATCCATGTCTGTGTTGGCAACTTGGTACTAGGTCTCAGAATATGAGGGAGGAAATAAAATTCCCCCTCCAAAATACTTTAAGGAGGGGGGGCAAATTTGTTTCAAAGGGGGTGGGAGAGATTTTGATAAGTTGCAACATGAAGAGTCGACTTCTTCTCAACAGATGTGGGATATTCATGCACATATGGTTTTAAAACTAGCAGAGTTATTGAAAAGTGTGGGAATTGCATGACCCTACTGTCTTATGTGAACATTGATCTATGCACAAATCATAAGGTACCTAGGGGAGGGTGGGAACATACCACACTAGTTTATAATCTACAGCTACCCATACAATGGTCCCATCAGAGGGATTTAAATGTTATTCTCATTTTTCGAGTATACAGTCCATGCACATATAAACACTCCAACTCCATGATATCAATTCTAGCTGTTATGCTGGTCTGGTAACATTGGGAGGTTAGGAGAACTTAAACCTTAGAGCTGAAAAATGTATAACAATCATTCATACAGCGATCTTTTTTGGACATTCAGACAACCAGCTGAATGAAAAATGGTCAGATCATTATTCATGGGAAAATCGTCAGAACAGAGCTCTGAGAATTTTCAAATGTTCATATAAATGTCAGGAGTCAATCTGAAAGTAGATATGAATCACATGGATTTTACTGAATGTCTGTCTTCAGCAGGTTGCCTGCTAGAATTTGTATAAAATTCGTCAAAACTATTCTCCCTAGCATAGTTGCTAAGCCTACACATATATTGTAGGACCATTTCCAATTTGGGGGCACAAGGTTTTTTGCCTGAATCTCTGAGCCTCTCAAGAATACTTTCGGCCAAATTTTTACAGATTCTGCACAAATTTTGGGGTTGTCCAAAAATTTTGGGCACCATACCCACCCACCCCCCTCCCCATCACACTTCTTATAGGGCTATGCTACTTGAGTGTGAACAGATGTAGCAAAGGGGGTATGTAATCAATGTGTCTGTTACGCTAAGGAGACTCCAAAGTTTTGAATCTTATTTGAGTCAAAAACTGGAGCAGGGAAGGGTGAGGGGTAGCACAGAAAGAGACCACAATATGCAGGTTAGAGTCCAAAATTACTGTATGTGATCTATGTGCATCTAAACAGCAACACGAACCAACTTCTTCACATTTAATCCCCTATGCTTACTTTCTCCCAGCTCTACAGTAGTCAACCGTTAATGCTCTCTTTAACGTAACTGCAGCTGATGCGTAACAGAGGGACAAAGCAATCTTCTTGCAATAAGCCAATTACTGCAAACAAAATGATGACGTCTTCCTGTTTCAGCCCTTACCATGGTTATAACATGTAAAACACCAGGGACCTCTGACCTGAGATGTTATCATCAACGATTTAGCATGAAAATAAAAAACGGGGGCAGGAAATGAGAGCTTCCTCCCTACTTGATAAATGCAGTCATCTTAACCACAGTCCTTAGAATATATCATGTCACCATGTTTTAAGTAAATGCCACAATTTGCAACAGGACAATTTCATGAATGGCTCAGCATTAAAGTACTTGAATTGGTCTGCACTTGAACATACGCTGAAATCAAAGATGTGGGATCCCCTCCAAAAGTGGAGGATGTGGGGGAGGGGGAGGGGGAAGGAACATATCCCAATGCATTATGGAAGAGGTAGAGGTTGAGTCCCAGGACTTTTTATTTAAGAATATTTACTTTCTGGGGCCAGACTGCAGAGCTTTTCAATCAGGCCAGGGTAAAGTACACAAAAGTACTCCAGAGTGGCAATTCCTGGCCTGGAGTTGAGTAGTGGCTTCATTTTCCTTGGAATCTTGACTCCCAGCTTATTTTTAATACTATAAAAATATGCACATAAAATTTATTTTGGAGTTGATATTTGTGTTGTCTCGAAGGTTTTAAGGCAGTATTTGACACTCAGGGTTCGCCATCTTACATGTCTGTACCATTCTTTCACGTTTGGACGTGTGAATAAATTCCTTGGCTTCGTATTCTGGTCCAAAGAGAAAATCTCGGATTTGTAAGGATCTCTGCTCTCAGAGCCTCTCACTCCCTTCCTCAGCATTGCGGCAATCCAAGCTAGAATAAAGAGCACACATAGTCCTGGTTCTTTCACAATGGTCTGGGTTACTATGGCATCACACATGACTGTTGGTGGCTGTTTTCTGGAAGTGATTCCATTGATGTGCTTTTCATTGTAATTTTCCATTGTGGTCGGGAACTGTTTGGGTGCATTGTTTACCTTTTGTATTATGCATTCGTTACGTGTAAATTCAAAAATTGGGCTGGACTGGACCTTTTAAAATTGCCACTGGACCCAAAGACACTTTTAGGGTAATCTAAGGGGTCGTGTATCAACATTTTGGACCCTTTAAATTTGGAGGTCTCCTTCAGAAAGTTTGTCTTCTTTATTGGCCCTACATTTCTCTGACATTGGCAACTATAGTGCATAGCCTTCTACCGTATTTTTACTCATCGGTAGGCTATTAGAAGACAGTTTATAGCTGCTGAGTTATACGTGTCTCTGTGTCAGTTATATCATTGTAGGAGTCCAGGCTCCATTCAGTCTTGACTACAGTATATAGGGCTGCAGGTAACCGACTGGAAAAGTAGTAGAGTCGCCTAACCCTACTTTCATTGATAAGTACATGTCAGTCTGAGTGCAATTACTGAAAATGATGTCATCAAATATTGCATTTTATGTAACACCTTGTTAATTTCTCTACATCTGACTGGAGGATTGGTGGGCACATGCCATGGGTTACTTGGCACCATTGCACGGTTGTGTGTTATCCATCTTGGGTTAGTCTACAATATCACATGTACAGTATATCATATATCCTATCTGCTCCTTGAATCAAATTTTGACCGAAATCTGCCCTATTTAGGAAGTTACGTATTAAAAAAACAAATGCTTTGCATTCATGTGAATAGTACGAATAATTTCATTCGTTGAAAGATGAACGTTCTCATAACCATTCATTAATTTTAAGTTATATAACACCTTATTAATTCCTCTACATCAGATTGGAGGGTCAGTGGTCACATGCCACGGGTTATTTGGAGCTATTGCATGGTCATGTGTTATCCATAGTGGGTTTGTCTAGAATAATTTCATTCGTTGAAAGATGAGCATTCCATTCAACGAGGCGAAGCCTCGTTGGATAGAACATTCAATCTTTTAACTCATGAAATTACTCAAACTATCACACTCATAAAGATTCATTATTTGTAAAATATACTGTATTTTTGGTGATGAACACGCTTTCATATCTTGTTTGGTGTAATGGTTTTGCAGTGAAACCACATGTGACTGTGGTTGTGTGCCAAAACCATAGAGCTTTCAGGCTCCACCTGAGTGATAGTGACAGTCTGCATTTGTGCTTTGAGGAGGTTGTTTGTTAGTGATTGTTTAAAAAAGACCTGCTGAGTTGCATTTATACAAACAATATGGTGGCCTACAAACAATAGCCTGCAACCTAGAAACACAGTTTTGTATTAAACCTGGCAGCCAATACCATAATATGCAAAATAAACCCTTCCGATTTCAAACTTTCCTGATAATAGACGGTCCTTCTTCTTCTTCATCTGCAGGAGGTCACCCGGAACCACTGTGCTATTAAAAGCTTGCCAGGTACTAACTGCTGGTAAGTGGGGCTTACATGTGTAAATAGGAGGTAATGAGAGGTGAAGCAGATTAGACAATACTGTATGTACTCCCTCTAGAGCTTGCAATCACTCCAGTCCAGCAGCTGCTGGCCTCCTCCTGTAGTAAGCTAAATTCACCTACTGTGCTTTGAGACTTCTTGTACAAGGTGCCTAATAAGAACTGTTACTGTATATTATTGTTATATATTGTTATTATCACTGGGTTCACGTTGGGAATCGATATTGTACAGAATGAAAACAATTTAGAATTTTTTAGTCTTTCAAACTCACCAATGAATGCTGACAATATGTAGTTCTTCTTCCCCACATATTATTCAGTATTAAACTACAACAGTTAAAAGTTGCATCATTTGAAAATTTGAAAGAACAAATTATTTGTGAGCTACAAAACAAAAATTTCTTATGTGATCAACTTATTTCTTGAAGAAAATTATCCAGTTACACTGTTTTGATTCACCAATTCATCCACTATTCATACATTTAATGTTATGCAAATTTTTTTGTATCACAGTGCAGACTTTCTCTTTAAAGGCAATAGGCAGTGGTTCCCAAAATTGATTTAAAAATAAGCAAACTCTTTGCAAATCTCCACTTTTTGCCATTAATACAAGTACTGCACCTCTGTGAAGATGTTTTGAACATAACTATTATAAACAAAAGGCTACTGTAAGTAAGAAGTTATTCTCCGTGAATGTGACAATGGAGTAATTATAGAATGCAGGTCCACATGTGATAATATTCTTGGAATTGATTTGCAGATTCATTGATACGATCTTGCTCCAAAACCCCAAGCTATCTGAGAACGACTCACAACACATTGGGTTTAAAGACCAAAAATATTTCAATGTCCAGTGAAGGAATCTCGGAGTGGATTCACAGATTCATGGGTGGGATCTTACTCCCACATCCAAGCTATTTGTGGATGACGCACAACACATTGGGATTAAAGTCCAAAAATATTTCATAGTCCAGTGAAGGAATCTCGGAGTGGATTCATGGATTCGTTAATACGATCTTGCTCCCAAACTGAGCTATTTAAGAACGACACACAACACATTGGGTTTAAAGACAAAAATATTTCAAAGCCCAGAGAAGGAAACTCAGAGTGGATTTGCAGATAAGATCTTGTTGGTGAGATCGAATCAACGAATCTGGATACTATGAAGAGATTAACAGTGGACCTGCATTCCATAATTGTACCGTGACAATTTTTACAAAAAATATTGTCACAACTCACATGATCAAAATAGCCATTCATGAATTAGGATGACATTGACAGGGTATAGGCCTTCTAAATTCTGACTGAGGTGACTGCATTTTTCCGTTAAGCTGCTACTAAAGAATGTGCAGAAAAAAGCCAAAATAATGACGATACCCCTTTGTACAGTACAGTATACCAACAAAAACAGGAACTAGATATACAGCCTTACAGGTAGCTACTGTGATGATCTGTGTACACTATATTTGCTTACCTCTCGTCTGTATGTTGGCTGAATGTTGACTCCGGCACATATTACGTAAAACCATCTCCTGTGACAAGGTTTAGCTGAATTCAAGCATAAGGTACAAAAAATAGCATATGACCAATAGGAACAAAACCACACAATTTTATAATCTGGAAAGCTTACATGAAGTGAGACTGTTTTTGAGAGAGTAATACAAGACACTTCTAAGCTGTACACTGCTTCACTAAGGCAGACAGTGTAATGTACACATCAGTCCGAATTATTATACTGGTACTGTGTGCCCACACAACATCCATCCAGGGAGTTGCTATTTTGACTGATCCAACCAAACACGAAACTGAAATTTTCCTGGTTTAATTGGACAGTTGCATGATATGACCCTACGACGTATCAATTTACAGCATCAGTGTAAAATCCATCCGATGAAATACAGCCATTACTGTCTTACTTCAGAGTTTACAGTAGTACAGTATCAGTTTCTTTTCAATATTTAATAATTCACTTATGAAAAGTCATTAAGTGAAATTAGAAACCCACGTTTTTGACAACAGTTCTCGGCCTATATTACTGCAGACTCAATCGAAAGTAAATAAACCCACTAGAGTCCGTTACGTTAATAAACTGGCACAAAATTTTACAGTATGGTGAAAAACAATGACATAAGGACAGACTAACCAAGAGCCACTTGTTATGCTACAATACATAAACAGTAATCTGCAGCTATTCCATGAAATTTGCACTCATAACAAAAGTTCAACATCCTTAAGCAGAAGGAAGTAAAATCCACACAAAAGAAAAGATGAAAATTAGAATCAATTTCAGGAAATACTCCGAAAGAAACAAACGAGCAAAATTTCTAGTGAACTATACAGATCCTTGAACAAACAGGTTGTACTGTACGTCACACTGCACTGACTTTTTCCTGCGAAGTTGGCAGACTATTATTTTGTTCCCTCTTTGTCCCTCATTGAATTGTTACCAACTGCTGTTTCCTTTGCCCCTAGGAGCTCCTAAAGAGCATCTGTTTGTAGGCTGGGATAACCTTCCCTATCACCAAATGCCATAAATAGCTGTCTACACACTATAACCACAGTACACATACACAGACATGGAAGGAATTCCCTTGACAACACAGCATGGGCAGGAAGCATTAACCAGCCACAAAGTCTAAGCCAATGAGGTGGAACGCTACTTGATGACATCATCCATGGAATAGTTTAGACATGAATGGGCAACGTGGAGTTTATAAACTGTGGTTTTGCATATTTATTACAAAAATATACACATTTCTGATGATTTGACATGAGATGTATTAGATTTACTGCTTTCAGACAATTGTTTTAATTTCTATGCTGATAGTGCAGGGCAATAAAAAAATTTTGTGCTACAATAAATCATCTCAGTACTTGAACTTAAAGGACATTCACCTCCAAAGCTCAATTCCCTTACTTAATAAGATTGCAAAAACCTGCTGTTCTGGGGAAAAAAGAAAGTCTACATATCACACTTTTTGAACCTATCAAAGTTCAATTTATACAGGGTAGACCTCAGTGGCATAGCTAGGGTTTGTGGCGCCCGGGGCAAGAAATGAAACTGGGGTCCCCAGCCCTACCTTTGGGGGGGGGGGTAATCTTATGAAATGAATAGTTACACAACTCAAGATCTTAAAAAGTTTAAATATACACGTTTGACAAGCTGTATCACCATTGGTCACATGAAGCATTTAACAACTATCACTGGCATCGTACAAGGTTTGCATCACGGGTAAATTATACGCACAGTGTATAACTTATGTACAATGTAGGGATAGGCCTTTGTACATACTGTATAACGCTCTGAACACTTGTAGTTTGACTCGCAGTGAACAAACAAATCCCCACCGTTTTCAATGTTTAGCTACGATGATGTAGGCGTGAGGCTCTCAGACCTGTATGGAGCAAATGCCATCATCCTTTCATGTACTATACTTCTCGGTAAGAATTAGATTTAACGAAAAAAGTGTGACGTTTTGTTAACGATACGTTGCTTTCATCCACGTTTCCCATTGGCTTAAAATATGCAACTATATGGATATTCATACCAGATGACTGTTCTTATCCCTGATTGGCCCTCCACGTTTTTTTTGTTGGAAAGTGACTTTCTTCATGTTTTGGACCCTGGCGTTAGGGTGTGGTAAGACAACCAAGCAGGACGTCCCTAACGAAGGGTTACCCTGACTAGGGTTCTCCTAAAATGTGGATTGTTGCCGATTTATGCGTTCATTTGCCCCTTCTCTTGTTTAGATTAACATTTAGTTGTGTCAATATTACTAAATTATTTTATTAAAGGATGAAATTGCTATATCAATATCATGCTCATGGCAAATGGCTATCTCAATTTGGGGCCCCCCTAGAGGTGGGGCCTGGGACAACTTGCCCCCTTTACTCCCTAGCTATGCTACTGGTAGACCTACAACATATCAGACCCATAGTCACAGTGAATCATTAGGGAGGGGGCACATTAATGCAGGAGGATTGCCATCCTAAGAGCATGGCTAAGGAGAGGATCCTAATCTCCTCTGAGACAGGTCTAGAAGACACCATATGTAGCAATAGTTTCCATCTTCTTCCCCACATAGGCTATGTATTTTAGTTCTATTTTCTACAACTGAAAATTTTGTATGGGACATGATTGTACTACCCCTCATGCTCCCGCTCCGTGGTATACGCACTCCTGTTTACTGTAAGTTCATGTACAGGCTACAGAATTTCGAGTTGGAAATAATGATTTCCTATGCAAACCACAGCTTATTCTACTGTACTTTCAGGCTTTTGAAAGTTCAAACATTAGCAAGAAATTTGTATCCATGGTCATATCCTACACATTTCGCCTAATATGAAAACAAATTGATGACACAAAACTACCACCAGTGAGGACGGAATACATCCTGCCAACAAAGTACATGGCTAAGTTCTGTTTGTGTTCAAAATGGCATAAACTCCACAGTAGTTCAAAAGTCATACACAGTTTTCTGATCTAAAACAAAACCCCACTTCCTGTCAAAAGGGATTATACAGGCTTACATTCATAGCATTTCCCAAAACCACAAACAAGACCCTTTTCTTAGAAAACTTGAAATCACAGCCTGGAAGACAAAATTCTTAGACACTGAACAGACTATATGACATTTTCACATCCATGCAGTATGTTAGTAAAGACATTTTCCAGTGGTTTTTCACAAAGGTCTCATGTGAAAGAGTAAAAAAATTCCAGTTCATGCCCTCCAAACCCTGTATCAATACTCTTTTCCTAATTCGAGATATCTCATATTAAAGAGTACTTATTTTTGTCAAAAAATACCTCCAGTTCTCATCAAGGTCACAGAATGTTATGTAAAGTGGGCACATTGCCCTCAGATTCCTTCTGTTTTTCTTTATCATTGACTGTCCTGTTTGTCCTTGAAAATTGATAGTTGGAATGTTTGAATATGTTTCCATGTAGATTTATCACTTATCTATACCATATGTAGGGCATAAGACACAGTTGCTAAATATTCCCTACAGTGGCATTAATATATAAAGAAATTTAATTCTATGTCAAATTAATGTGCTGCAATGACATCACAGATTTC
Source organism: Holothuria glaberrima (assembly GCA_009936505.3). NCBI lineage: Eukaryota > Metazoa > Echinodermata > Holothuroidea > Aspidochirotida > Holothuriidae > Holothuria > Holothuria glaberrima. The sequence continues at coordinate 5,682 of WURT03647231.1, read as the reverse complement.
CCATAAGGCACTTTACCTTGAGAAAAAATTGCATTTCTTTGAAAATTAGTATCATCCAAATGCTACAAGCTATTGAGTTGTGGTTTTCACCTCTAAAAAGAGAAAAATTTTCTGCATTTTTAAACTCATTGAATTTTGCCTCTGGAAAATCCCTTTAAATCCATTGTTTTGGGGAATTTCAAGTGGAACCAATCAGTGTGAACCAAAAGACTTTTTTGCAGGCTACAATCAAAAATGTCAGCTGTAACTTTGAACAATTGTGCTTTATTCTGTCATCCCATTGAGAGACGGGGCACAGCCTTTGACTGGAAATGAAATTCCCCTGTCCCCATTTGCCTATACCCCTGCCCCAACCCAATTACCCATTCCTTGACTAACGCCCACACCTTACTTCATGCCTAGTATCTTCCTCCAGTAAACGATCTATTCTACAGGAAGAAGGTTATATCTTTTCATACATGTGCGTACCATACAGTAGTTTACACTTGGAATTAAAATCAAATCTCACAAAGTTCTCTGCAAAGTGTGTCAAAGCTGGGTTAGTTTCTATTGCTCAAAAACTTCATTAACTTTACAGCATTTTTGTAGCTTTTCAAAACAAAATCAGTTTATTATGATTACTGAAGCCATATTAACTCTGAACTCTGCAGACAAATGGAGTCAATTTTGAAGGTTTAGTTGTACTTTAGAAGTGTTGTTTGGACATCATATCTTCACTCTTTTCCTTTCATCTATACTTTAAATTAGGTCTAAATTTTAGAGCTTAAATACCTGCAACAAAACAAAACAGACTATAAAAAATAAAGTGTCACACTGGAAAGATATTTACAGTAAAAGTAGACTAGTGCTGATTACATATTTGTACTTCTGAACTTGTTTGTACTCATATTGAGAATAGATTTGTACTCATACTAGTACTCACAATTTTTGAATGTAACTCATTAATGCCAATGTAAACTTTGTACACACATAATTTATGAAAAGCTTCAAGTACTTGTACTCGCACTAACAGATGAAACATTTCACTTGTACTCATTCTAAGGACAATGAACTCATACTACAGGTCTGCGTTCTAGTGAAGTACTCATAATTAAAATGATGAGTACTCATACTTAAAACCAAAGACCTTTCATCTGTACTCATACTTTACTCATGACATTGTACTCACACCGCTAGTCTGATATAGGCTAAAGCTCAGTATCCGGTTCATAAATTTCTGGTGAAGTGGTCAGAACCATGTCCATATGATGCTTTCAGCAATAATGGCATCCCTTCCTCTAGTTACTACAGGGCTGTGAGTATGTAGCAAAACTATTAAACATACAACTGCAAAATTTTGCAATCCCATTAATAGATTAATCATGGTTAAATTCTTACATATATATATATATGTATATATATATTATGTAGTGTGTTTTATGGTCATGTAGGCCTTCTTGTGTTTGGGAAAGAGTCTCAAGTGGCAACAACGAAACAAAACAGGAATT
>WURT03647220.1:0-10471 GCA_009936505.3 Holothuria glaberrima | reverse complement strand
TCATGCTTAAGAGAAATTGCCTCTTCTTTGAACTTTCTACATCCTAAAGGGAAAATGCAATCACCCAAATTGAACATCGAATACCCTGATATCGTAATTCATGAGTAGCTCATTTTAACCATGTGAAAACAATTTTGTAACTGAATTGTTATAATTATGCAGAATTACATTATGGTTTTCTGTATATGTAACATCATAAAAGATACATCATAAAAGATACCCAAAAGGGAATTAAAAGGATACATACATGACTTAGGTGATTTTCCAAAATTTAACTTATCATTTAAAGGAAAATATTGCATTTGTTTAAAAGAAAATTTTCATATTTTATAAACCGATATTAATACGTACAGAATGATAGACAATTCAAGATAAGGGAGTACGGTAGCTTTCTTTCCAAGAAATCAATGCTCCAACAAGAAGTAATTTGGTTATTTGTGGCACAAAAGTAATTTGTTCACCCAAACTTTCAAAAACTCAAATGATGCAACATCCGTTATTCTCCTAATGCATAATATTTTGAGGAGATAAAGCTACTGATAGAGTTTTTTTTTATTTGGTGAAACTGAATGGTTTAATAATGATCTAAGGTATTTTCTTTGTATGCCATGTTTGTACATGTTAAACACAATATTTCCCTCTAAAGGTAACTAGCCATAGGAAGAACTTATCTGTAAATCACTGACGTTACTGTCAACTTTATAAACAACGCACACATTGGTAGAAGACGAGAAGTTGCTTCTAGTTGGCAGGTAGATTTTTCTTCCTTGGAAATCACTATAAATCCTGAGTATGTTTTCTGGACTAGTGTGGTTTACTTTTTCAATAATAACTAAAGACGAACGTGATCTTTTACAATTTGATGAGGTGACTGTCTCAATGTTTTACCTGTGTGAAGCAGCCCTATAATCACAGTCAACAACAACATTTTCAAGGATACCTTTTCCTTTGCTTTGTGGACTCCCACTAAAAGCTTTTTCTTCAACCCCCTCCCTGTCTAACAATCTATTTTTGAAGTATGTTATTTCATGGTATCAACCGCACTGTCTTTAAGGCCTGTTTTACGGCCTTTTGTCTTTCCAACGCAAATTTGTTTAGAAAAGGCGCAATATTACTTCGTACTGTCAAAAGTGCTCTGACCTTGATTAATGCCTCCATAAACCTCTTAGATTAAAACCAACAATGCAGGTTTCCCTAACCTCCTCCCGCATTTTGCTCTACATTGCACTTTGACGGAGCTGTGTAATGCAATTCTGTGAAAGTGGTTCATTACAATCTGTTTTGTCTCAAATATTCCTACTTAATCTTAGCTGTGCAATGGACATAAATGCACATCCATGGGCAATAATTATAATTGATAAGAAAGGAAGCCAGAGCCTCAAAATTGCTTGGTAATGTTTTCCATATTTTACGATGATGGTAAATGTAGGGAAACCTCCAACTCTTGCATTATATCTTTTTTTTACCATTCCTGCGAAGGAGTTGTGTTAGGATGTTTGGGCTTGTGATTTACATACAAAATGCGCAAGCTATCATTGCAATGCAGGACATTACCTGGTTCACATTCTGGTCTGTCTTTCCACCAGAGAGAGGGATTTCCACCTACTGCAGTACATTCTTTCACGTATTCTTCCATGTTATTACATAATATGCTATCATCAACCCCGGCGCAAACGTCATGAACGCACGTCTCATAGAAGACTTTTGGATCAAGGAACTCATGGCAAACGGCCAGTGCACCTGCATTATAAATGAGTAGTCTCGAGATATATTTGACTCGTACAGAAACTTTACAAAATGAACACTTTTGCAAAATTGTATATTCCATAAGGTTCGAAACAACTGACACATTAAAAGTTTAATGTACTGAGTGCACGAGACTCCCCTCCTTATAAATAGTCAATGAGGGCTTAAGGTGCCTCACAGGAACTTTCTGTATTCAACCAGTATTCATCTCAGCAGAAAAATGAATTTTTGCCGTGCGCACTGCTGAGTGTCAATCCACCTGTTAGTTGTTTCTTTTTCAAATTAAAATTCAGTCTACTCGCGGATTTTTTCCTCGGTCGATCAATTGAGCATTAATAGTGAATAGTCATAGTAGTCAATAGTATTTAGACTACTATTAAGCGTTAATATAGGGCCGAAGTTGCAGCGAATGAGCCCTCTGAATTTCAGGATTGATTGATCAGAGAATGAGTCTGCCGCTGCCACATCTGTGCCTCAACTCGTTTGTTAATTTTCTTATGTTGTTATTTTGTAAAACAAGTAGCTAGGTTAGCCCCATGATCAGCTACGTGTAAAAGAGGCTATAAGTGCAAGATCGTTAACATATCCGGAATGATTCACCACCTTTCATCTATCCATCTGTCAGTTTTTCTTTTGTCAGTCGGCATGCTGAATATCAACCAAGTACAATCATTTTAAGTGGGAGGATTGTAACCATGCTTGTAGTTAAGAATATATTGTCTTTGATGTTGCAAGTACATCATCAAAATAGTAGAGGACAGTAGCGCAGCTTTCATATAGATATCCCTAATCTTGTTTTAACGATGTTAACGATGGAAATAATTTTGTTAATCTTCTGTTCGTGTGTTCACACTTTTGGCTGCTTCCAATTTGCAATTATTTTGCCGTACTCTTCACCCCAAGTTTTGTCAAAACTTATGATCTTTTCCTTATTAAAAAGGAATTACGAGGTGATGCATTTCATAGGGACAAATTGCAATGCTCCAAAAAATGTACCATGTTATCACGGCTGTTTTAACTGACAAGTGCATTGTGTTCGGGTTGCACTTTATTGTTCTTTTGTTTACTTATAGAGTTAGAGCTAAATGAGGTTTTACGGCTCAGTTTCTAATAGTACTTATAACAGTAAAGATTGAATAAGGCGAGCTTATTGCTAACACCAACACAATTCCTCACATTTAACTTTTGCTGGTTAACCGATTAAAAAGTACCTTTGAAAGTGTTGATATGCACCAAGTGGGTCAATGAGAGCATGGCAAGAACTCTTAGCTTTTCTTTCCGCGTCTTTACCAGCTGAGCAACTAAAGGTTTCCAATTGATCAAGGCACTGGCGATTGCCGGTCTTCCAGCTTGAACCAAATTCAAAAGCGTTACTTGTCTAGAAGTAAAAAGGGATAGATACAATGACAATTGATACTTATTGTCTACATTGTACACCTGAGAGCACTATTTCACGACCGTAGGATTGGTACTCAAATTTAAAAATAAGCTATACCTTGTTGACTACGCAAAACACAGATTTGGGCTAACCTCACCTTTCCTGTCTTCTATTGGGTGTGGCACATTAAGGCTATTAGTATCTCATTACTATAACTTGCTGACCCATATTGTACATGAGTAATTTCCATATATACGCCTTAGTTGATAAAATGACGTTTGTAATAGAGTCATAACTTCCCTCCCTAGGCATTTCACGTGGTTGTGATTCTGCGTAGAAGAGGTCCCGTGTTTGTCAGCCGAATTTCTCATGGAATAGTGACTTAAGGCATGGAATTTAATCTGTGTTTTGTGCGCAATTGTTCAAAACACTGTTGGCGTAGTCGACAATTTGGAATTCCACCATTAAAGACGTTAAGAAAAGGTCCGTGACGAACGCTCCTATAAGTGAATAAAATAATAAATTTCAAAATGGAATTAAAAATCGAGGGAGAAGCATGTTTTGTAATTTCACACGCATTTGCCATTTTCATTCTCCCCGTAAACCAGCAACTGGTCTCCTTCAATTGTCAGTGTTAGGTCAAGGATGAAGATAAACATCCCTTTCCGTATGTACTTTACTTTTAAAACGAAATACATCCAACTTCATCAAAACTAAAATGAACCGTTCAACAGAAACACTCACAAGTCTTCCTTCTCTTGTCAGGAAATCATCAAAAGGTACGTCATTACAAGTTCCACAAAGACCACACGTATTGTTAAAATATGCAGCTTTCCTTAATGTAACAGTTACTCTTGCAGAATTATCCCAAATCACCGTAAGACCAAAATCTGTGTATAAAACCTGCAACACAAAGATAGATAAAATCAGTACATCCGTTCTATTATTCCGCCTAAAGGAAATAGGAAATGTCACGCTCTTTCAGTCTTGGCGGTACCGTAAATTCCCGGGCTGTGCCGGATGATGTAGTGCAGTGTTGCACGTAAGTAGGAAGACTTGGGCATGAAATATTTACCGTAAGTAATATAACCCATGCTTACAAAATTTGAACGTTTGACCTCAGGTAACTACAAATGACGTTAGACCTTCACCAAACACTGCAGCCATCTTGGCTTCACGTGGAACATCCCAGTTTGACCTCTGTTGATCAACATACTTTAATTTCAATCCGTATCACAACCATTCTTAAGTAGTTTACTATGTAACGTCTACATGCTGAATGAGACATCGCTCCAAGTTTCACTTCTTTTTAATATAATATGAAAAATCCACACGTCAGTTATGAGATTCAACAAGGTTTTAAGTTCAATAGATATCTTGTGTACTAGTTTTTCTCTTCTTGATCTCTGGTCAACCTTTTATGATAACTGACCGTCGGTTTATACAGCATCCACATATTAATTACGAGATGCCTTTAATCCTAGCCTTTTTCAGATATCGTTTTTACAAGAAGTTTGCAGGATTTTCGTAGTTTCACCTGGTATCCTCAGAAGAATATAATTTGAGCTCCACCAAATATATACGGTTCTTCTCCTTCAGGCCCACTTCGCAAATCTAAGTATGAAAGATATGCATCATCCCTATCTTGCAATGTTGTGTTTACAAGGTTTGCCGTTTTTTATCTCTATTGCTCATAAATGACCTTTAACGTCTACTAAAATTATTTAAAACCTTCTTGATATGCTTTGTCTGTACAACAAGAACAAAAGTAATCACCGTCCTCACCTGTAGATATCAGCTACCTTAGCTAGGTGTCACAAGTACACGCTCACTTATTCACACAAACAAATACACACCCCATTTGCCTACGTGATCGCATAGGTTTATTTTGCCTACGGCATGGAATATAAACATAAATGTGAACTATGCACACGGCTCTTCATCATTTTTTCTCCCTCACATTTACCAAACAGTTCAAATAATGTATATATTCTAAATTTCCGGTAGACAAAAAAGCTATCACAATTTTCCTTTCGAATAAAACAAAATAGTCAAAAAAGACCAATTCTGTCTTCATTAAGGATGTAGTTAATTCCCGGGCAGTGGATGGCCCAAAGCTCCTGTTTTCATGAGGTACTCCCGGATTTTTTTTCGGTAACTTACAAGGTTTAGGAAACAGTAAAAGAAACATCTCCGGAAAGATAGAATCTACTAATGTTTCAAATAAATGCTTTTACAATCGGCATGTTATGTGTTGTTTGACCAACAAATTCAACTAATACTTTTTGGGAGAAAATGTTGTTAGGGATCGGGTTCTGTGAATAAAAACCAGAAAGTCAAAAGGCTTAGTGATCACTTGCCTCTGAAAATTTTCCCTAAGTACATTCACTTTCTGGGGCTTCCAAAAAGCCCCTCCTCCGCGCCCCCTCCCTGCAAGCATAAAATATGATACTACTCCCAAAAGCTTAACAACCCCATATGATAAATGTAGTTCCAATAATGTCACCAATCTTTATATATCGTGTTTCTAAGCAGTTTACAACGTTTTCACCATCTGAATTCAGATAATCTCTAACATCGATCAAAAGAAACACGAATTTCTTTTCCTGGTGAATGAAGATTCTTATATCGTATGTATCTTATAAACACTGGGGTTCATCTGTTGATCATAACGCATACAAACACCATTATGAGAAGTGTCTAAGGTTCCAATCACGAGATACCATTTTTTAAAAAATTCCAGTCTTTGACCTCTGACCCCTGACCGTCTCCCCAAAGACAATAGATAGATTTAGTACAAAAGGTATCCATCAATTGTGTCTTGAACTGTTGCGTTTGCTACAAACTTCCACTGTTTTTGCTCTTTGACCTCCCGTGACATCATATAACCTTTTGATTTCGATTAAAAAACATCAGGGTTCATTTTCTTACTATAATGTATCCACATGATCACATGTGACGGAAGAAAGACTATGAATTTTGCCGGGGTTTGTAAGACAATTTAGTTCCACATAGCTCTTAAAGGCTGGTGAATTAATAAGCGCTTAATTTCCCCGTGTAGGGAAACGAGGTTATGAAGAAATTTCTGATTCTTAAAATCAAATTTAACCTGGTTTCTGCTCTCAAGCCTTATTACCGCGAAAACTTAACAGTAGCACGCTTTTCAATTGTTGTAGAGTCGGGACATTCATAATATTTTTATATCGTTGTCTTCAAACATGTGAGATATAGGTCATGTTTTAGAAACGGTATTTAATTACGGTCTAGGTATAAGGTTAGTTTCTGTGGACTGAGAGAAGACTTTTGTGTAGGATACAACGGAAACGTTTCCCTTTACCGATTTCAACATCTGAATTTGAACTATTTTTAACTTATAACAAAATCAATGGAAGCTCTACGGTATTCCGGCAAGTTCAAAAGTTCCTTTTATTTGACTGTACGCCATCTAAAGTTACCAAGTTAAGTGGGGCGGAACAAATTGAAAATCGTTTGCTTTTTATTTTTGCATGAGGAGACGTGTTCTCGAATTTTTATTAATTATTTTAAGGAACGTAAAAATACTGAGCCAGGAAATTTATTCTGTTTCATCTTTATTGACCATACCTCAAGGCAATTATATCCCCTTTACACATATTGTGAGGCTGAGGGCTTTTAGATGTCCTTGGGGGAGTCTTTCGCCTTTCAGGTTCTGTGTATGAAGACGTTTTAAAAAAAAATCTTAAATTTCCTTTGTCTATCACTTCTCTCCTAAGGTATAAGAAATTAAGAGGTTTACACTGTTAAATCTCACTGAAAGCTCAGTTGAACATTGAGCTTTATCTAAAACGATGGCGTTAATGTTCTGACTATAAAGCGTCCATATGTCACGTACGAAAAGTGTCTTTTCTTCCTATTGTGAGATATTGTGGCCTCTGGTGACTTCACATGACGTTTGACCTCCATCACAAACAACAGAATTCTTCCCCTGAATATGACAATCCATAAACCACGTATGAAAAGCCTACATCATCTCAGTCTTGAGATATCGTGTTTAAAAGCTACGCTTTGCAAGCACACACGCATACGCGTTTTCGGGGACTATCGAGGAGGCGAGTTTTAGTAATGCAAACTAGGGACTTCGTCGTTAAGCGACTTTTTAAAAAATTGCCTAGGTTTTTTATGTGGAGGATGCAAATGCAAGGTATTATGTAGAGAAGGTAAAGGGGCTTTGTTTTCTTGGTTGCAACCTGTATGTGCAGACTAGGGATAACACAGTCTGATGACTTCGACATGAAAGCGAGGGTGTATTACAATATCCCCGGAGTCACTGTGAGGATTGGCATGTGTGTAACTATGCCCGGTTAACCTAGTAGTTTGAAAGTATGTGCCCTCAGCCTGGGGATGACACAATTTGTTGTATTTGATATGAAAGTGGGGATGCAGTACAATATCTCCGGTTTACTGCCCGGATTGTCATGGGTGCAACTTTCCCCGTTTGCCTAAAGTTTTTAAACGTTTGTTGCCTCAGAGTGGGAATTACACAGTGTGTTGTATTTGACATGAGACCGAGGATGCATTGCAATATTCCTAGATTCAGTTTGAGAATTGGTAGGGCTCAATCATCCAAGTTGAGCTAATATTTTGAACGTTAATGGCTTCAGAATGGGAATCACGCAATTTGCTTAATTTGAGAAGAAGCTGGAGGTACATTGTAATATCACCTTAGTCACTGTAAAGATTTTCAAGCTTGTTAGTATCCTCACTTTGTTGATAGGTTGAGAGTGGGAATAACACAATTTGTTGTACTATACATGAATGGGAGATGCGTTGGATACTTTAAGTTTAGCTGTCGAATTAACAGGTGCGTCACTATACCCAGCTGACCGAATATTTTGAATCTTTGTATCTTCATGCTGCCAAGGCTAATTCTGTTTCAAATAAATTGGGTAAGATGAAATAAATTGGAATCTTGTGTTACTAATACTTTTGACCATTGTCTGCACTGAAGCATTAGACGTGGATAAGCAAAAGGGTTTCACGCAGTTACTTACAAAATTTACTTTCTCGTACACTATAGAAAGATTAGCCTGATAGCTGTCCTGACTTATACAAGAAAATATTTCAACAATGAGAGAAAAAAAATAACAGAAGAAGAGTTTTTTCAAAGTATTCTTCAAATACAACACATAACACGATAATTGTTAAAATGATGAGTGATAGATTGAATGTGATATCAGTCAAGTGAAACAAAAGTGGCAAAAGTCTAAAGTGATTTGTGCACAAAATTCCTTTCTCTCCTGCAAATCTATATGCTTATCTTTGGCATTAACATATTTCAAAAGCACATAAATGTGGAAGAAATTACCCTGATCTAAAAACTTTAACTTGACAAGTAGTATTCCTGAGAGCTACCTCAAAGCAATGCATTTGATAAAAGGTTTTAGCAATATAAGGTCATCAAAAATTTTCTGAAATGAACAAATATGAAGACCAGCCTCTGAAACATTTTGTAAAACCTTTGATAAATTTCCCTGTAAGGCCTTCAAAGACACTATAATTAATCACCGGTCGGTCTATGTCAAAATGATATAAAACTGAACAAAAGTTCCTTGCTCTCGTGCGATACATTTGCCTCTTTCTGACAAAGAAAGAAAAGAAAGGACAGAACATGAATCAATAAAGATTTGAGTTATCCACCCTTGATATCAAAAACGTGGACAACAGTTAGTCCTTAAAGACTTCAAATTCAGGTTCTGTGAAATTAAATTTTTAGACAAATTAATTGTTTAAGTCTTTCAGCTAAGAGTCACAAATGACAAGTTCCGTATCACCCACGAAAAATGTTTATGTTTTCTTCTGCAATAGACCAAATTTTATTTCAAACGTAATCTTTAACATTATTCCAGTTGCGACTGAAAAACATGGATCCAAGCTCTTGCAATTTTCTATTGCTGATTTTCCATTTAGCTTTGATGCTGCAATGCTGGTTGTGTCATGGAGTTTTTGTCTTCCCTTTGAGGAGGCGTCAATATTTGGTTGGTATGATTTTAACCATTCCATTACTCCCATCTGTGTTTATTTGTAAAAATACATACAAAATGACAGTGAGTTGTACAATGTATTTCGCTGAGGAGGAATTCTGTGTTCGAATCATTATGTTCACCAAAGACCAAAGACTCCCTTACTTACTGCAATGAATAAGTGTACATAAGCAGTGGACCCAACTTCTTAATTTCATAATGAATGCAAGATTCATGACAATGTAATACACACATCACTATAGTGTGCACTGCAAGAAAGAAGCATCTACTATACTAAAAAATATCCATTTGATTTCATCCCTACGCCCATCCTTCTACAAGTAAACACCTGTTGACTGGTAAATGAATTTCCATCTAAGGCATCGCAACAGTAATGGTGAGGTGAGCAACACACATTAGCACTGAAATTTGGATACATATTACAAAGGAAACTGGAGACATGCTTTTCATACATTACTGAAATCAAATGTGAAGTATACTTCATGGACCTGGGGATAGCTTTTCCATTCCCTTTTGAAAACTAATGTGATATAAAATACAGGGAAACGAGGATACACTTTCTATACACTACTTAAAACGAATGTGCTATATAATATACTACAGGGAAATGGGGATATACTTTCAATACACTGATGAAAACAATGTGATGTTTGCTACGAAATAGGGATACATTTCCATACAATAATGAAACCTATGTAATGTACACCGCGGGGAAATGTAGGTATTCTTTTAATACAATTATGAAATCAACTGTGATGCATTCTTCATGGAACTGGGGATATCCTTCCAATGAATCAGTGTAAAAACCTTTATATACGGACACAGCCGTATTGTGTAAATATAAACATTTCAGTGCGCCTTTAAATCCAGTTACTTGAAGTACTGTTGGTAGAATTCATACCATATTCATAGTGTGCATTTTAGTTTGAATCGTGTTTGACGAAATTGTACTTTAAACACCACATTACCTTGTACTTTCCCACTATTTTAATGGCTGGAGAAAAGAGTACGTCTTATGCTTTAAGCTGAGGTCCACAATTGCTGCGAAAAACTCTTTTCAAAACTCTCTGAGACCTCTTCTGATATTTTTCCTATGTTATTTTTTTTTTTTGAAAAACAGACAAAATTGTATCAGACGGCCTGTAATTTTAGTTCCAGCAATTGTTAGATTCTGTAGATGGTTATAAATCTTACCCCTCATAAACTTCTAAAAAGGCAACTTTCGAATAATGTAAAAGAATGAAAACAATCGACAAACTGATGTCATTAATGCAGTGTAATAACAGTCTGTCCATAAGAAAATGAAAATAAAGTTGTATTGCTAACA
>WURT03647209.1:0-13607 GCA_009936505.3 Holothuria glaberrima | reverse complement strand
ATACATACATACATACATACATACATACATACATACATACATACATACATGTATCAACACGGTTAAAAAAGGCAAAAAGGAACGTAGCAATATTCACACTTCGACCACCAAGAGTAAGGATTAAGTTACCATGATATTGAAAAAATGCAAAAACGAGCAAAGGGAAAGTGTACCTTCTGTACATGTTGTACCCTTAAGTCTAAAAGATAAAGTTGACCAGTGTTTTAACTGAAGCAAGATCATGTAAGTGCGCTTAGAATCACAACATCTGGTAAGGACTGAACCAGATAAAAACGATCATGTCAGGTTCAACAAAAGTTCATTTGCGATACGCAATTTCTGTATGGAAAGTAGTGTTGCTAAAATTCCAGCTAGATTCTAGTAGACTACAGAGGGGGTAGACGCTCTGACGAATCTACAATGATATATCATTCATGTCTTTCACATTTGATTTCAGGCACGTAACCAGAGGGTTTCAGAGGGTTCGGGTCAACCTCCTCAGCGTACATGTCTTGTCTTGAACGAACCCCCTTGAATATAAGGCCTGGCACTTAACTGTGTTAGGAATTAAACGTTATCTTTGTAGGGAGGTCTGTTCTGTTATAATCTTAAAATGAAGCACATGAATTGTTCACAAGGAGAAAAAGAACAGAAATGTGAACAACATGCATAAAATGCCCCTCCGTAAAAATATTGGCAATGAACTGCCACACTAAGCAAAGTTACAGAAGGGAAGAGAGCTTTCATTTGTATTTTGCCTATTTTCAGGCATTTTAAATCTTTATCAAGTTAGATGTCCATCTCCTTCCTAGTCTTCATAAAGATGCGTGATTCGAAGGTGGATCAGTGTTCAGACGAATCACCTCGCTTTCCAGTAAGCCTCTGTGTCACATCTGTGCACCAATCCCCTCATACCTGCAACCTTATTACCCATCCGTTACATGCTTACAGAGAAACAACTATGAACAAATTACTGCCCGAACTTTCCTGCAAATTCTACCTACGCCTATAGCTATTTAAATACTACAGTATAAAAACCAGATGTATATTGGCCCTCTTCCTTGCACAGTTTCCATTGGTAAAGATCCCATAATGGTCACACCGTTGGGAGTCGCGACATGGCCGCCCCTTTAAGTAACATTCCCTCTGTATAGTCACCTCAATAGAATAGATGGCCTGTGTTTCTTTTCTAGGTCAGGTTTTTCAAGGTTATCTAGGGTAGGCAGTGATGTCAAATTAGTATGTGCATTTGGATGGAAAGGAGAATTGAAAAATATCGAGAACTTTCGTAGGATTTAAATACATCCTTGTGTGGTTGAAAATGAAGGAGAAAAACAGGGGAAACAATTAGGGAGGGAGTCAGTGAAGCAATCGAGAGAGAAAAGAGGAGAAATAGAATTGTTATTAGTAACTTCACAATACGAGATGATCTACAGGGGAAAGTAAAAGATTAATTGCAGCCTGGATTTTTCAAAAAAGAGAGCAGTCAGAAAAAAAGGTTAAGCAGTTGCAAGGCAAGAAATCCCCGAGTGTATAACTTGAGAACAAGGACGTTAAAAATAAGGCGCTGCAAAGAGCAAAGAAATTAAAAGATGATGTACAGTATAGAGACGTGCATAAACAACCAGATCTGGCATACAGGCCAAGGGAGGAGGAACAAAATTTAGGGAAGAAATGAAAGCAAGGATCCAAAAAGAGAAAAGGACTTACGACTAAAACATGGGCAATTTGTGCAAGTCATAGAAATACCGCCAGAGTTGCATGAAGGAAAGTTGAGAGAGGAAGACTCACACTGGGAAATCCATGAATGGAAATGTTCATACACGTAAATTGATTTAAAACGGTATTGAATTGTTTTATTTTAATGCAAGGGGCATTGGGAATACTATTGAGTTATTACAAGTGTATGCAGGGATTAGAATTTTCCTGTTGTTTTAGTTACAGAAACATACTTGAAGGAATCAATTAGTGATGGAGAAATACAACTACAGAATTACGATTGTTTTAGAAAGACCAGATAAGGCAGAAATGGTGGAGGTGTAACAATTTTGTGAAAAAAGAAATACAAGGAAAACAAACAGAGGAAATTGGACAATTTCAAGAAGCACTTTGGTATAAAAGAGGATAATGGAGACAGAAATATAACAGGAGGGGTGTATATAGTCCCATCAATAACTTTCGAAGATGATGAAAACCTAGTAGGGACCATTAAGGCAAATGGGAACTACAAGCGAGTGATGGTAGTGGGTGGTTTTAATTAAGTTCCAGATAATAAGTGGCAGTACAAAGCTTAAAGGCAGATACAAACGAGTCAAACATTTTTCTGCGGGTAAAACAAGACAACTTCTAATATCAGCATATTAACCAACCTACGACAGGTAATAATATTTTGGACTCGCTGCTGACATCTGAAGAAGAAATGGTGGAGTATTTAGAAATCGGAAAGCAGAAAGTTCGAACTGCAGGCCATATTTGTATACTGTGGAACAGTGTTGTGTATAAAAGCTGCGAGGAACATAACAAGACACATGTCTAGACTAGTTACACACACATACACACACGATATCACCATTGCATAGATTCCTTGCCTCAGTGCCTTCAGCAAGGAATGAAAAAAAACACTGTATGACATGAGTGTGCTGTACAGTGTCCTCGTTTCAAAATGAAATATTTTTGAAGTACCCGGAATTCTGAATTTGCACAAAGAATCACTTTCAATCTGCATTACATGACTAGACTTCAAAGTAATTACACACATCACAAAACATACCGCATTCCCCCTCCCCCGCCACTGACCCTAGCTTTTTGTATATTTCAATGACTTGGTGAGATATACTGTGCAAATTTATGCTTCTCCATTACACAAAACTTATCCCCGAGCATGGTTTGCCCCCCCCCCCTCTGCTCTCCAAGCCTGGTTGCTGGCCTGAATAGCACACACTGTACTGTACAACAGTGCACAACTTAGGCTAGTAACAAGTTTCAATTTCAAAATGGATTTCCAAATTCCATGTCAATTCACGATTTTTATCAAATATGCCTGTTTTCTCTGGGATTCATGTCGTAAATACCCGAGAGACTGCCACTTTTGCCAATAACCCCCGACTACTTGTCGCACGTGTGACCAGGAGTCAGTCCATTTCCTGTGAAATAGCATATAAAAATAAACTATGTGGCTGTAATTTTGTCAAAGATTTGGCAAACAGTTATGCAAAAAGAGCTGTCCAGACAGAGGTAGAAAATCCATTTTGAAAATGGAACTTGTTTAGTGTCACTCTCAAAACAACTTATGATGAGGCATAAACCTTTAGCATGCAGCGACAAGGCATGTGCTTTGAAAAACTTCACTAGATATTCTTGGAGATTTGATGTGAAAAAACTTTTGCCGGAATATACTTCCTCACTGTTGAACTTTGAGGTCAATATGATAGGAAAGTGGTCGTTTATCAAAGAATTTGAACTTAAAGGTCATCCCTGATATCAGTCACTGAAGGGCTGAGACTTATCCACCTCTGGAGGCCCACTGAAGGTTGTAATTTTGGTGTAGCTTGGCAACCGGAAATTCCCCTTTGTTGTTCAATATTTTGACATGGCAACTGCCAAGTCTCCTCGTCAAGAGCTGTTCCGAAAATAGACACCGCCCAGACATTTTAAATGGAGAAATGTCCCCATAATACTCCCTTAGAAGGGTCATGGCGTACCAAAATTAGCAGCATGGAAACAAAACAACTATCATTTCAACATGGACTACGCTGTATTTCGATAAAACCAACCGTTTAAGAAAAGATCCTTGGACAAGCCAAGATTTGGAGTGTTGTGTGGGTGACATTAGCTGCTGGTGCCTGCGTGGCAGGCACCGCACTTAAAAAGGAGGTGCTGGATTGGAAGAAAGCTGATTGGGCTAAACTGAAACATGAGTATGAACAGATAAATTGGAAAGCATATATAAATGAGACTTTAAATAAATCACAGCGGACCGGTTGCAGATGTATAATAATCAGATTCCAGAATATGTACCAAAGGAAGTTATTCAAGATCATAGACCTACTAAGCTGAAATGAATGAGAAAGAAACTCAAGAAGTTGATTTGTACAAAGAGGAAATAGAAGTTCAATGGGAAGCATGCAAGAAGTCACAAATGAAAGTAAAGGAGGAAATATGATTGGCAAAGAGAAGATTTGATGTTTTATCGGCAAGCAAAAGTTTGTCTACCCCAAAACAATTTCAAACAACGTGTCAAATATCAAGTGGAGCCTTTAAGAGACGAAGTGGGAAATGTTCTTGTGACGGACAAAAATACTGCGGAGGCCTTAAAGAACTTTTTAACACGGTGTCCACTGAAGGGGGATGTTAATATGTTAATGGCTACAAAAGTTCATAAAGGTGACCAAGAAGGAAAATTAAGTTCTCTAGAAATAACTGAAGAAATGGTTATGCCAGTGATTAGGAAATTAAAGCAAGGGAAAGCAGCAGGGCCTGATGGAGTGAGGCCTGATTATATCAAAGAATTAGCTGAGCAAAGAGTGAAACCAATATCAATGATACTTCAGAAGTCACAAAGTGAGACTAAAAATCCTAAGTAGTGAAAATGTGCCAACAAAACACCACCGTATGGAAAGGGGCCCGTATCTGCTGTTAGTAACTATATACCTGTGAATTCAACATCATTACCAGGAAAGCTTATGGAGAATACGTTGAGAGATGCATTTTAAATACCTGGAAGAGAATACATTACTAAAGTGATACATAACATGGATTTTGACAAATTTATTAATGTATTGAAATGAGCTAACAAAGCATATAGATAGAGGAATACCAGTGGATGTGGTGTATCTTGACCTACAGAAAGCATTCGATACGGTACCCCATTAGAAGCTGATATCAAAAATTTAAGCACATGTGATTGATGGCGATATACTGGAATGTATCAAAGAATGGTTATCCAACAGGAAGCAGAGAGTAGTTTTAAATGGTCAGAAATCAAACTGGAAGTCATAAGCTCAGTAATGAAAGGTTCTGCTCTGGGTCCAGTATGCTTTACTATGTACATGAATAATATGGATAAGGAAATTGAATCATCAACACGTATGTTTGCAGATGATAAAAAAATAATTAGACCTTCATTAAATGAGAGAGAGGGAGAATTTGCAATTGAATTTGGAAAAACTGATGAGATGGAAACACACGTGGCAAATGAAGTTTAATGTAGACAAGTACTCTGTGTTGCACTTTGAACATAACAACCCCAGGTGAAGATATGTTATGGAAGGTAGGTATTTACAAAGTAGAGAAGAAGAGAAAGATCCAGTTGTATATATGAACACAACAATGACATCTAGTAAACAATGACATCTAGTAAACAATGTGCAAGGTCAGTAAGGAAAAAACAGAGTGATTGAAATCATCAGGAGAAAATTTTACAAACTTTGATAATAATGTGCTTCTGACTTTGTATAATCTCTCATTAGACCACATTTGGACTATGTAGTGCAAGTTTGGATACCTTTAATGAAGAAAGATCAATTTAATGTGAAGTTTACAAAGGTGAATGACAGGATTGACACCAGGAATGAGGGAAAAACTTATGAAGAAAGGTTGAACGAAATGGATTTAATGTCACTAGAACAGAGACACATCAGAGAAGACCTGCTTTCTTTTCACAACATAATCAATTAGAAGATGGATTGGAACTGGATGGAATAATAGAAATCGTAAGAAAGGAGAGACCAGGAGGTAACTCATTTAAAATAAGCCCCAAACATGCCAGATTAGAATACAGAAGAAACACATACTTTAACAAAATTTGGAAATTTTGGAATGAACTACCTGATGATGTTGTAAAGAAAACATCTGTTAATGTTTTTAAAGATGTGCAGGGTCAGTATACAATCATTGAAGGCCTTTGGCCTACTATCATCTTGTGGTTAGCCTCTACCATATGGAGATGATTCATTTGCAACGATTTGCTGATTTTTCAAAGCAATTTTCGCGTGACTACCGATTACCTTTAAGACTTAAAATTAAAGACATCTTGCAAAACATCCTTTGGTAATGTCTGGAGGTGATATTGAGGTCAAAAATTTCAATTCATGCATGTATTACTAACGGTCCAACTCATTCCGTAACAATTTTACTGGAAATTGCAGTAAGTGAAGAGCTAGCATTTCATCTGTCCTGATTATGTCTCTGAAATGTCAGCATTGTCTGAGACATTTAAGTGTTCGAATCGTTTCTGCAAAAGAGCAAAGCACTGGCTGTAAAAGTGGAAACGTCCTTCCATGGGATTGAAGGTCGCAGTTTTACGATCAGGCGGCTTATGATCATAGACTACTCACAGGGGCTATAGCCACCCAAGTGGGGAGGAGAATGCGTTACACGCACAGGTCGTAGTGGGGGAAATAGAGAATCCAATCGGTACCAAACTGATTTAGGTCGACCTTTAAGAAATTTAGAAGTGTCTGTTTATACTTTTCAGCTTGTAGGCTGCCATGATTGCAGACACTAATGACTTTCCTTTCGATTTTACGTGCAGAACACAACGGCGCTACTAATTGTTTTTTTAAAAGACAATTAGATGCATCAGTTATGAGCAAAGAAGAAGGACCAAATTTTTTACAATTTTTCGGAGATCACCTTAGACATAGTTTTAGCAGATAGAATTTGTAAAAGAACACACATAATAAATCTGGTAGTGCAGCCTTTAAATGTTTGCATCATGCATTACATGTAGGCATTGTTTCGAAATCCAAGCTTAAATTATCAAATGGGCGATACGAATCGGGTACTCTAGGATGAACTTGCCTAATTTTATCTTGCTTAGGTTTAAATTGCTGGCATCTTCAAAGCATTTGCTATTAAACCTTTGAAAACAGTTAACAGGTGTTTGGAGTGTGACGACTTGTCCTTTCTGTAAAAAACGATATCGTCATGCATTGATATACAAAGCTGATATGAGTTTGGTAAGAATACTTTATTCATCTTAGCCTGGAATGTTGCAGGTGAAAGATTCAATCCCTGTGGTAAGCTCTTGTAATGTTTACCTACACTATAAGGAGCAATACCTGTGTAGTGGTGTGAATATTCGCTTAAAGGAATTAAGGAGAGGGTAGATTTTAAATCTAAGACACTTAGATATGTTACTTCAGATTTGTCAACTGTGCGTATTATCTCGTTCAAGAGAGGGAAGAGATTATAAATTCGCTGAATTCTTCTGTTCAAAACACGGAACCTGTTACCACACGTTTTCATTTGTGCCCTTCTTTGGATTTAAAAACAGTGCTGACCATAAGCGTATGGATTTCATTTCGATTTGGGCACAAGTTTTTTGCCCCAATCTGTGGGCCCTTTCAGCCAAATTTTGCCCACATTTTAACAACTTTGCCCGACTTTTAAGGTTGTCCAATTATTTGATGACTTGAACAGTCAGTTGTAGTCCCAATTATGCTGACACAGTCAATATATATGATCTTCAGCAAATTTAACTCAGTGAAGGATAGGAACTGTGCCTCTGTCTTGGAGGTTCACCAGACATGTGTTTTTGTTTCAATTGGAAGAAGGGCTAAATGTAAACTTAGTACGGAGAATTTTACAGTATGGGGTGAGATAAGAGAGCCTTTAAAGTGTGCCTCAGTTTATCACTTTCCACTTTTTGTTTGTTTTAATTATGATATATAACCTAACATAGTTAACAAGAAAGTCGAACGTTCACGAGTCAATGTTTTCACGAAACAACAAGTTTGATCAAAGAGGTAAGAAGCTGTTTCTCGACAACGGGTTGAACGAGAACGTTGTTCCGGACGTCCGTCCTGGGAGAGAGGTCAAAGGGGAGAGGGACCCCATTCCCCCACTGGAATTGTTTTAATATTGGAGGGTTCTTTGATTCAATTGGGTGAAAGCTAGTGGGGAAATTTTAAGGAAAATTACTTCAAACTTTTGACATTTTTACAGAGTTTTCAAATAAAGGGTTTTCGTCCTTGTATTGATTGGGAGACGGGATCGGAATCGTCCCACCACATTTTTGACGAGGGCGTTAGCCCCTCACTCCAGCCCCTTCTTTTTCCTGCGTATGATTTTGTACAGTAAACTTTGGTTTGTGACGTTATGTGAAGAACACTCTTTCATCCCATATGCATTGCATGTTAGGAGATGAGATGAAAAGTGCCTGGGGTAGGATGGTTCGTCCTCGAAATCCCGCCGTGCTAATTATTTTAGTAACTAGTTCACCTGACACAATTAGAAACCTATAACCCTAACTAAATAAGTTACCGTACACTCTAAAACCATCTAGTAAAAATTTCACCAACAATAGGTAGGAATATGAAAAATCTAAAAAGACCTACATTGGGCAAAATTTGCACAACAACGTATGGGACAGAACTCTTTGTACAAATACAAATGCAACTTAATTGAGTAACCATCCTCTCGATTATCCGTTAATCAACGGATGTTTGCAAACTTAACCCACTTTTACAACATTTTCTCATACGTACCTCTTTTGTTGATGAAAGTTTTACCGACATGCTGTTTTTAGAGTGTTCATTATTTGTTTGGTTTGTGTTATCAGAGCGTATTTCATTTTCCATTCCAAAGTGGCCCTTTGGGAGGGTAATTAATCCAGTGGGTGGTTCGTGAAAGGAAGTTACATGCGGCCCTGCTGAGTGTGTTAAAAAGGCCTGACAAACGTATGTATAAGTTGGAAAACTGAGGCTTGAAACGATAATTCAGACCTGTTATTTGATGTTTTACTTAATGTTTTGCTGATTTTAGAAAACAACAATTTCCACTTACATCATTAGATCTGAACTGCATCTGAGTCCATCTAAGAAGAGAAGTTGTACTGAGAAGGGGGACAAGATGAGATCTTGAATGAATCAAGGCTGTCAGGTCATTAATGGCCCCTTATCCCTTTTGCATTTTATTCAATAAGAACTCGAGTAAAAAGGAGAAGCTTTCATGACTTCCCTGAGTGCTGAAAAATGCCAGGCGGTCCCAGTCTATGCCGGGCAGAGGCAGAACGAAATACCTTGACGTGTTATTTTCATTAGTATATTAGTATCCCATAATTAGGGTTCATCTGGAAAAAATTGCAACGAAGCTGATTTCAATTGATTATGGTAGGTATGGGTGTCAATATTCACCAAAAAAACTTAAGGACGGGTAAGGGGTGGGGAACTCGATTTTTCGGGGGTTATAAGAAACATGGGGTCATTGACTCTAAATTATACCCAAAATATGTCGTGTTGGTATCAAATTGAAGGAAATTTAATTGTTAATCTAAAAGTAATGATCAGTTTGTTATTTTATTACCTTGTTAAATGTTATAACTGATTGAAGACATTTTGATGGTTAACAAGGCACATTCAAGCTAAGCAGTGCTTGTAACGAATAGAGACCCTTAAAACTTATAATGAATATAACACATGTAATGTTACAATAAATTTATGTAAATGTATAGCATTCTATCGATTGCAGCATAATTAATGTCTCAATAATACAACAATTTCTTTATCAGGAAACCAATACTAATTGTAGCTCAAGACTTAGTACAATATTGGCCCTGCAGCAATGCAAAATAAATACATGTAGCTGAATTATTCTGGTTCTTCTTTATTGCTACCAAGTTCTTCTTTGTCTGTACTATCTGACCCATTTAAACATTGTCCACAGCACACTCCACAAGCAGATACACATGACATGTCAGCTTTTATGCAGCTACACTTCATGGTTGGACATTGCCTCTCTCCTTCCTTGCAGTTGCAGCAAATTCCCTTCAGAAGATTATCTGGGGCGATATCACATGTGAGCATGTTTGCTCACATCTAAGCTTTTTGTTGCTGTCTGACTCCCACCCTCTTCCAATAGGTTCAAGTATGGAGGTGTTAAGATGCTTCCATACCACAAGGCTGGAGATGAACACGAAGAGAATGTTGTGTTGTTGCATTTTCAGTGGGAGGTAGGCGATCAGGATCGATTGTATTCTTGGCTGCTTGCTTTTGAAACTTGAGATAGCGAGCTCTTTCAAATGAGGTATCCCCACATCCTTATGCTATCTGCATTGTTTTTAGCCCAGCTGCTTGGATTGTGAATACAGTTAAAGTAACACAGGAAATTTACTTTTGTAGAGAGACCCTTCACGTCCTTACTATTTTTTGGTGATAACTGACACCCATAACTACCATAATCAATTGAAAATCAGCTTCTTTGCAATTTTTTTTCCAGAAAGCAAAAGATAGAGCTAAGTTTGGGATACTATATGGGATATATCAGACTAAGATTCAAACATTTTGACCTCTGGTGACCTCAAATGGCCTTTGACTCGCCAAACTGAGAAGCGTTTTTAAAGTTAACATGGAACCGCCATAAACATCGTGAAAGATCCATCAAAGTTATCCTTTGTGAGATATCATCTACACGGCATTTTCTAAACTTGAATTTTGCTTTCGTCATGCAAATAACCTATAACCTTCACTAACAACAGTAGGAGTCTTTAATTTAACGTAGAGCACCTTCACGCTAAGCATGAGATCCCATTAGGTTACCCTGTTTTGAAATATGGTGTTTTCGAGTTTTTCACACTTTGACTTCGGGTGACCTCAAGTGACCTTTGATTCCCGCGAAAAATCAACGTGGAACATTCAAATGCTGACTGCGAGATCCGTCAATGTTACTCTTAACGCTTTTACGAGAATTTCACCGTTTGACCTCTGAAGACCCCATATGAACTCATCTCCTCCAAAAACGTTACTGTCCTTGTACTTAATATGTGGCATTCATATGCTACTTACGAGATCTCCCTCTGTAACCGTTCTTGAAATATTGTGTTCACATGTAGTTTACAGGTATTTCTTAGCTTCACTTCTGGCCACCTAAGATGACCTTTGACCTCTACTAGAAACTATAGACTTCTTCCTCTTAATCATGACAAAACTATAGTCATGTATTAAAGTGTCCATCATTCCTACCTTGAAAATCGTGTATTGTCACTTTTTGACCTCTGGTTCTCTCAAGTAACTTATGATTTTCACCAAAGAAGATAGTTCCCTTTCTGAAATCGAGTGAAGTGAGCAAAAGTTGGGATCATTTTCGAAACCTTGTAGTAAGCGAAAGAGATAAAAAAAAACGATGTCAGTACATCCTTCACTCATTCGAAAAGGCACCTGCCTCTCACCGTGCCATGGCCATTGATCTGAGCCGATTCCAACAGTATAGATTGCTCTCACTGCATACTTACTGAATTGTCCACGATACAGGCCCGTAGCCAGGAGGAACGGGCCGTGCCGCCCCGAGTGGATCACTGTGCCCCCCCCCCCCATAGAAACAGATCGAAAATAGAATTTTACTACCTGTAAACGATGGCCTGATATGAATCCATGCAATTTTTGACCAAAAATAATCCTAAAAAGCTTTTAATAATGGAAGTATTTTGTTTTCTGTAATATATTTAAAACAACAAAATATTTCGCTCTTACTGTCGCTTTCATCTTCTATTACATTTTCCTTAAACACCCGTTTCAGATATGTTGACTTTATAATAAAGGTAAAATTTCCACAATTAGGTTATTGTTCTTCCGTGTAGGTGTGATTCTAAAGAAACACAAAATTGAATCGAAAAGAAGTTCTATCCTCTTTTCTAACCATTTGTAAGATTCTTAATTCAGACTCAACATCATGTTAAGCATATTTTGTAAGAAACGTGAAGTGTCTCAACGCTGAGTCCAGGTGATGGAAGGGGCACCCCCGGGACCAGTCGCCCAGCGTCTTGCTTTTGATATTAAAGACAGACACATGTCACCCCAAGTACATTTGTGGTTGGAAGAAAGCAAGATTCTCAACTGGTGAATTCTCAATGAGTGACATGGAAGCCAAAAGGTGCAGAGTACGGTAGGTCACATTACGCAGCATGCACAAAGAGTGTTCTGATTACATATTATGGCCGTGTATGCCCACCAGGATATTATCTTAAGCAATGTACTACGTTTGTGTCTGCACAGGAAGTGGCTCAAGACAGTTTTTGGGAGGGTCTAGGAGTAACCTGAGAAATTGGAATTTTCTGGGATGAGAATGGGGGATGGGTTATTCCATAGAAATTATTTTTTTCTAAATTTCCTTAACAAGAACCATATATTTCACTTTTTCTGCAACAGAACCCCAAATTCTTCTGCCCGCCTCGTGCGCACAAACTTTCTCGGCAACACGTCGATTCTGTCTGGGCTTCTGGTTGCTTGACCCATAACGTAAGCTTGGTCCCCACGTCGGGCATATCCTTTCACCATCCCTTTCTGAGTCTTCGTTGAGGTTTTACCGCGGAAAAAAGTAATTTTCCTGCAAAATATCGGCGCAGTTTGCATGCAATTGTCACAAAGTTGTACAACCTATGAACATTATTACCACAAACCTTCCAGTAAACTATTCAAGACAAGGCAGGGGTGAAGGCTCAAAGTTAGCTGCCCGGCATCATTAAGGGGTTTTCATGTAGCAATCTAATACCTTGAGTATCATGCGTAACGTGATTCCTACGTGCATATGAAGTTAAGTTTACTCGTACCACAAATTTATTCAAAAATTTACCTTTTCCCTTTATGCAAAATTTCGTTCAAAGTAAAAATACGACAATTAACATCTAAATTGTGAACTGTGAAGAGCTTAGTGTACTCTCGCTGTCGTTCATAGGCTGCCCAAAGCTCCATGCTAGTGCTCCCCCTCGGACATTCGGGAATTTTCCGTCTGGATCCCACCAAAATTATACTACAGGCAACATCAAGCCTTTCTCACAGCAGTCCCTGGTCCCCTCACCGTTCACAAAATACAGAAGACTTCACCTGCGCTTCCAGAGCCGAAGAAGCATTATCGTGATAATAGCCTTGTTCCCTTCACTTTTGGACGTTCTCCACTTCTCTGTATTGCAAAAGGAGGGGAAAATTTGCACAAGAAGAGCGAAATTTTTGCGCAGGAGCGCGTGTCCATGCGTAGAGTTTATACCGTCCAGCTATCTGTGGTAGGCTTGAGATTTCGTACCAGGTGGCTCTCGAAAACTGTATCACATGGTGGCACTACAAACTAAAAACATAACCCTTCTTCGATGCCCCCCCCCCCATCGCCTATATCAGAATTCCTGGCCACGGGCGTGGATTTTTTCCTGGCAATGTTTTTTTTTTTCTCGGGTCAGCGAATGCCCCAGTGATAACAGTAAAGTTATAGTGATCCAGTGTAACTCGAACACACATTTAGAAGATTATTGCACAAATGAAAGTTGATTTTTGTATAATAACAGCTATATGACACTTGGTGCTGTGAATGTTGCTCATGCGACGAAGGGCGCTCTAACCTCATACATCGTTTGTGTTGAAAAATTGCGGCCTGCAAAAGGAAGCAAAATATTTTTTTTTATTACCATCTCATTTATTGAAATCTCTGATTTCAAAACATTGTATCATTTCATAATCGGTATTGACATTACATAATAACTTTATACATGCATGACTTGCAAAATTAACTTTTGGGTACACATTTTCCAGTGTGAAACTGTTTACAAACAAATAGTATATGTATAGTGACATGACCTAACAAGGCCACGTTCAAATCTCGTGCATCGATCCAACCAACAACGC
>WURT03647198.1:0-19371 GCA_009936505.3 Holothuria glaberrima | reverse complement strand
ACATTCACTGCCAACAACTTTGAAGACCATGTAGCAGTCACCAGAGTTACAGGCAAACTTCACATTAGCTAAAATTTATTTTTAAAGCTGTGCTCATGGCTCAGTTTCATTACTTTTAGCAAGGAACCATAGTGCCCATTGGGCTTTTGTCTTACAATACCTCCTACTGCCATTCAAATTATTATCCCTGAGCATAACTTGTTTTCTGTACAGTAAGTATCTTGACTTTTTAGTATGATTTCTTATAACTACTTTTCACAGATACATCACACAAGAAGGTCAGAAACTTGAAGTAGCCCCCAAGCCGCCTCCTGCTATTACCAATGCTGTATCATGGAGGTCAGAAGGGGTTAGGTACAGGAAAAACGAAGTTTTTCTGGATGTTATTGAGTCAGTCAATCTCCTGGTAACTATTAGTTTCCTCTTTTGTAAAGCTGCCTCAAAAGTGTCAGGAAATGTTTTGTTTTACTGAGATGGTTAGAATTTTTCTTGAGGTATTATTTGTCAGAGAAAGTCATGGTGAGTTGTTCATAAGCAGATTCTGAGTACATGCTGAGATACGAGGATGTGGGTGGGGGGATGAGATGGTGGTAGTAGGTGGATCACAACCACATGCTGAAGTGAGTTACAGAAGCAAAGTTTACATGAAAATAATCCAAATACAAAGAATTTCACCACAAATGTGTGAAATTCATCACAAGTTCAGATCGAGATTTCTACAGAGCTTTTCCTTGCAAATCCAAAATACTAAACGTGATCCAACTAAAATAGTTCCAGACTTGAACCCTGCTATGCAGGTCAAGTCTGGCTTTGGAAACGTGATCATCTCTTTGAAAACCTCCATGTGTCTAGCATCAGTGCCTCTTGAACAGATTTGTTTGATCATCTTAGCTGCTCTGCACATGTGCAAATGCCTTCAACTAGGGTAGAAACATCTTATGGCTGTCTGTTGCCTGCTTGGATGATTTATTTCTTGCAAAGTGTGTTTAAGTTGGTTTCAAAATTTGGCAGCAGCACATTTTTGCTCTCAGAAGTCAGCATGGCAGGTCATTTGCCCCTTTTCGTACCTTAAGCAATATTTATTCGAGCAAGAAGTCTGGTGGCACCAATATTTGGGCTCTTTGTCTTTGTTTCATACCACCTTCAGAGGCTTTGATTTGTGCTTGCTTACAAGTACCAACCTGTCTATTTGATTTTGGTGTAGGGAACAGACAATACTTCTCCAACTCAGTTGAGTTCATTTGGAACAATAAATGTATGCTTAGTTTGAATGTTTGAATTTTTGAATGGTTCTGAAAGAATATTGTTCATGTAGAATGAAATTTGAATATTAATACAGACTGCACTCTTGTTTTGTCTGTAGGTAAATACCAATGGTAATGTCCTGAGGAGTGAGATTGTTGGAGCTATCAAGATGAGAGTTTTTCTCAGTGGAATGCCAGAGCTCCGTCTTGGTTTAAATGACAAAATTCTGTTTGAAAATACAGGAAGTAAGTACCAAAGCTTGGTTATAATGACTTTTTAGGTGCAAATCGGAAGGAGGGGTAGTGTAGCAATAGACGATATGCATGTAATGTCACCTAACCAAAAGTCCCCCCTCCCCATGGAGGCAAGCGCCTACTTCCCAACAGAAGCAGACAGCTGATTTGTGTATTGGTCGGATATGTGTGTAGTCTTCTTAGTGCGTGCGAAGTCTACGTTATGCATGCAGTGTGCTTCACTGCCAAATTGATGTCGTGTGAGGTCAATGTATAAGGTCTGTTTGGAATACATATGAGTGTGTCTTGTGTGTAGTTGCATTGCTTGAAGTGAAGTTGCCAGTTGCAATGATACACAAGTCATCTAAGCTAATGTAACTTGTACACCAATGTGAGGTGTGTGTGTGTGTATAATTATTGTGCATGACATTGCACTACACAAGTTTAAAATCTACCTTCAGAACTGGTGTTTGTATTAGCCTAGGGTTACAAAACCTCAGCATTGTGCCACAGCACCATGTTCATCTTATATGTCATTATTTTTGGCTTAACAGTGTGATTGGCATATAAAATAATGTTCCAGGTATTATAACTTGATATTAATATCGAGCACATTATTCCTTTCCAAAGTAGTGTTGAGCTAATAAGGGTGATATCAGAACTTGCCGATAACCGAAAGGTCAATCTTAATATCAGCCCGATACCAATAACAAAGTAAAACATTACATGAAAGTCAAGCTACGTTTGCTACGGTAGGCCTGCGAGGCCATGTGTTAACATTGCCAAAGGAATTTACTCACGATAGCTTGGACTTAAAAATCAACGTCAAGTGATAGGCGGTGTAAAGCCGCCATTCTATCTACCGATAGGCAAAACCTGCTGAGTTTCTACTTCACATTTATCAAAAATCCTGCCAAAAATTACGATGCAACTTACAGACAAATCCCTGAATAAAAGATGCAAAGGCCGTTCGAACATTGCGTTTAATTCTGTAATTCCTGATGAAGTGGGGAATACGACATAACACTATACTGTTTAATCTAGCCATATATGCTTTCGTAAGTGATTCTCATTGTAAAATATGAAGTATGCTACAGTACATTCAAAATGACATTGACCTTGAGCCTGTGTATGCCCCCCCCCCCTAAAAGTTTTTTTTTCAATAAAAGGTCTTGCACTGAAGGAGGGAAAAATTTATTACAAGACCAGCATTTTTGGAATACAAATACAGGAGGAAAAAATGGAAAATCTCTCACCATTTTGCATCTATAGAGTTGTTATAATAGGCAAAAATTTTCAAAGGGGAGGGGGACACCTCCTCCCCCAGGCCAGTGAAACTCCAACGTTAATGTGCCCCACCCCCTCCCCATCCAAACTGGTTATTCTTGCTACAGGCCTGGTCTGTCAGAGATTCTGAGCTTGAAGCACTTGTAAACTTGCTAGGATGTTCCCTGGAGAAGAATTTAAAAGAGTCAGACTATATTCAGCTCATTAACCAATTTTACTGTTTTTTTTTCTTCATCACTGGAGGGGGTAAGAGTAAGTCGGTGGAGTTGGAAGATGTTAAGTTCCATCAGTGTGTACGACTGTCCAGGTTTGAGAATGACAGAACTATTTCCTTTATTCCTCCCGATGGTGAATTTGAGCTTATGTCTTATCGACTTAACACACATGTAAGTATTACAAACAATAATGTACATTATGCCATGAAACAAGACAGAGTGCAGAGCCTTTGACTTTTGTCTTGTAACACCATTACACACCTGTCAAAAGGTCCAGTGTACTCCTTTAAAAATGCTCTCATATTAATGTAGCTTCTTGGTTTTCTGTCTTTTTTTTTTGTTGAAATGTTATGACTGCTAACTTTAGATAGAAGAAGCACTCCTCAGAATCTTCTTCAAAAACACACGTATCCCCCAAAGTTGGAGACTTCTCATTTTTTCTAAAGATTTGTATTTGGATGGCATGTTGTATAGACCTAAAATATAGGTCACTGTTGCAATCAGTGTTATTAGCTCAACCCACAAAGTGCGGGTCGAGCTTATGTTATACCGTAGAGGGTAAAGGTCTGTCTCACTTTTCAAAAGCCTACTCCTTCCTCAGTTGTCGCTTAATCTATCTGCCATTTTCTATAGAGGTCACATCATGGTGGGGCATTAAAGTTTGTTCATGAGGTGGTGATGGGTGGTGTGGATCATGGTAAATTTGGCCATTTTCTTGTCAATGTCCGGTTTTTCATCCCGCATTTTCGAAGCAAGACATTCCTTGTAGAGATCTCCCTTTTGCGACACTTTGTCTATAATACATGCTTGCTTTATCTGGAGAGAGTGTGTTCATCTATCATATTGGAATGCTGAATGCTAGATAGCCCGCAAGACAGACGAATGAATTTGTCATACCTTATTGCCGCTGTTAGACCTATAGCAAATGGTATGGGAGGTGTTGTCTTTCACTAGAGGAGAGAGTTGCTTCGCAGGGTGAATATCAAAGGTCATTTTAGTGAGAGCATTAGTCAGGGTAACATGGACCAGTTTTAGACTTGTTTCTTATACCTCGAGGTACGTAACTGTGTAAGTGAAAAGACAAAATGCAACGTTACCTGGTACCCTGACTAATGCTCTCACAGCTAGCTATAGTAAACGAGTTATTGTATATTGCTGGTCGGTCTTGAACAGCATCAGCCTATCCCCATTAAAACGAGGAAACTTTTTATCGAAATTGGTAAGTTTTCATGATATTATTCATATGGAAGTTTCGAACAGCATAGTGTACAAATGCGGAATATCGGTGAAGTGATTTTCACTCAAAAGCCACTAGCCTAGCCTGAGCGTAGTTTGAGGATAAGAACGTTTGCACAACGTTCATCAAGTTAAACTTTTAACAAGGGGCCTAGCTTAGGCCTAGTCATACATTGTGTATCAACGTCTCATAATCTTGATGAAAACGTCAACTTTATCAATGGAAAATAGCTTGAAAAATAGTGTAAGCAATTAATATTCTGTTTTTTACATCTTTGGTTATATACACATCTTTTTTGACATCCAAAAGGAAGATTTTTTCAGTCCCGATATACATGCTTCGATCACAAGAATTTAACCTGCACCCCAACCTACTTTGATACTGTATGCAGTACCATGTAGATACAGAAGCATGATCGACCGTCGAAAGTATAGCAAAGATAACCCAGTTAGTGAGGAATTTATAGTGAAACATTTATCAGACACCTCCAAAAGACTCTCAAATTACAATGCACAGTATATCCACAAACTATAGTCTCTACTCGGCAACTTTGGTGAGAGTGACTTCACACTTTGCCATTGCCTTACATGTACTCGCCACCACGTAACAGTTACATATATATATATGGCAATAAAACTTTTATTAATGTATGAGCATTGGACAAGAAAAAATGCCAAACCATCCATAGATGACCCCATTTATATACAGTAATGTGCTGGAGAACAACTGAAACCTTCTTTAAGCATTTTCTGTGAACGTAGTGCAGGCTATATGCAAAATGGTTGAGGGAGGGTGGTGAAGGAAGAGGGGGAGGGGGTGGCCCATTATATCTTACTCCTCCCAGGCATGAACACATCTGTAATTGAGAGTAGTTTTAGGTTCCTGCAGCAATACTGGGTTAACTTCGGCTGTCTTGAAGATGTGCTCGCCACAACGTAACAGTAATATATATGGCAATAAAACTTTTATGTATTAATGTATGAAATTGTTCGAAGCAAATCTTTTATCGACCGAACCCACACAGGTGGTCTCTTCAAAGGGTTGAGCAACAGCGGCGTTGCTGCTCTAGTATTGTATGCCAATATTTGAGATGCAAATTAAAAATGCTGCTTCCACGTCCACTCCAGAGTCATTGCCAGAGAGACTGGTGTCCCCAAAAGTGGGAGATATAACTTTGATAGAAACTTTCTGTCAACCTTTGTATCTAGGGTGCCTTATCTTATTGTTAACAGCTTACTGTTTGAACAATTCACTGCATTCCACTCTATGGTGAATAAGAGCCTGTGTTGTATCAACTTAGTATGTGAGTATTGCAGTCATCGGGAGTAACAGTGTATATTCTTTTGTACATGAAAGGTATAGAATCTGCATCTTCATCCCTTCTCAAAATCTTGTCAAAAACAGATATATCTCCCAAAATAGGGGGTAAATTCTCTCCATCTCGGGAAATTGTGGTATTTGGAGCTTTGGAAGGGAATTGTGGCAATAAAAAGGAAATTGTACTGTTCTGCCTTTGAAAATATGCAAAAAATAGTGGAAGATTTGAGTTCCTTCCTGGAAAAAAATGATTACTTTCAGCTCTGATCCTGATTGTCAGTTCTAGCAGATCTGCTCTCCCTAAATGAAGGTTGCAAATTTTTATGGTTATTAACTTTGCAAAATGTTCAAACTTTAATAGTTTTGAAGCTTTCAAAATCACTGAGAACATTGTTTTTCAAACAGTGAAAAGATAGCCTTCCACTTATCCAGTCACAGAAGATCGCTGAGGTGCATAGGTATTAAATCTGTCATATTGATCATGTTAATATTCTATAAGGAATTAGACAATAAAATCCATTCACCGTTGTGAAATCTTCCCATCATATTTCAAAAATTTTGATGACCATCTTGTGTATTTATATTTACCTTTATATTTATATACTGATTCATCAAAAGTGGTATGTGACTCATAAAGGATAAATGATATTTATTTTTAATTGTTTGATTTTACTCCTCATTTGCAGGTCAAACCTTTCATAAAGAATAAATGATATTAATTTTTAATTGTTTGATTTTATTCCTCATTTGCAGGTCAAACCTTTGATATGGATCGAGTCTGTAATTGAGAAACATTCCCATTCCAGGGTAGAATACATGATTAAAGCTAAAAGTCAGTTCAAGAGAAGATCAACAGCAAACAATGTTGAAATCGTGATCTCTGTGCCCAGTGATGTTGATTCACCCAAGTTCAAGACAACCGTGGGCTATGCTAAATACGTCCCCCAGGAAGACAAAGTTATATGGAACATCAAGTCATTCCCAGTGAGTTGATTTTACTGGTTACTTTTATTTTTTGAATTAATATTTAATCACAGCACTTATAATTCAGGACTTGAAGGGCAGTTGTTTTATGACGCTAAGCAACCACAAATGTGGGAGAAGCCTATGTGGCTTATGAATTACAACTTCATGTCAGGTGGCTAACCAACTCAACAATTTAGATCAAATTTGGTCTCTTTTGAATTTGAAAGGCCAGTTCAGATGGGAAAACCGTAGACTGCTCTTGGATAAAAACCCCACCTTACTTTGACCCTGCCAGGGATCGAACCCCAAACCTCCCAGTTGCCAAGCTTCATTGCTTCAAATGCCACCGCCTTTATCCACTCGGCCACAGCACCAGTACTTAGCACATTGCATGGAGTAAACACAACACTTAGTGTTCTTCTCCCAGTGTATAGATCTTATGCATACGATGACACACTCACAGAGCAGAAAGTGCTCCCTTGTTTGGAGGCAAGCCAGTTCATTGTAAGTAACAATAACAAATGCAGACAGCTGATTTGCAACCAATGGAATACGTGCCTAAGTCTACTACCCGTGCATATGAAGTATGCTTTGTGCGTGCCATGTGCTTCATTGTTTTCCCTCCAAAATGATGTCACGTGATGCCGACCTCTCACAAGGCAATACCAGCAGAATACTCTCAAATTCTCCTGTTAAGCTGCTAGATATCTTGTTATTTATCTTAAAACTTGAAGCTGCTGTCAAGGCTCGCATTAAATGCTTACCCACTGGTGTTAAGTGAATTTTTCTTTTGGTGAGTTTCATTGTAAATGCAGGTACGTCTGTGGGTAAGGGAAACACAGTTTGACACATAGTTTTATCCTTAAGAGATGGTATCTGTAATTTTGGTGGAGGTCAAAGGTTATTTGAGGTCACCAGAGGCCAAACCATGAAAACCTTGTAAACAAGATATCTCGAGGAAGAAAACTTGTTTGAATTTCATGCTTTGCATGTGGGTACCCTGTATGTACTATGTCAGTTTCTGGTGGAGGTTAGAGGTCATTTGCAGTCAGCAGAGGTCAATTTGTGTAAACTTTGTAACCATTGTTGGTCATGTGTGGAACATGTTTGGATTTTAAATCTGGCATGTAATGTCCAAAATGGAAAATGCAAGAAGCTGATCTATGACTATGCCAACATGATGTCAATCTGTCTGATCTATGCTCATGGACTTTAAACTTCATAAAAACTTTATAATGAAACTTTATCAAATTTAAGAGCTAAAGTCAGTTTCCAAGTGGAATGGAATCAGTCTAAGCTAGTTGGCTTTCATGTTTGTTCCCTGGTCTAAAGATGAAGTTATTGTGATGATAATTTTCAGTATATTTCCCAAACCAAGACTTCTGCAGACATTACATTGGTTCAAATTTAACAGGTAAAACATTCCATTAACATGTTTCCTCAAGAAAATTTGGAAGCATTGGTAGTAAGTTATTGATTTCATATTAGTGTGGTTAATATGGACGTGTGCTTTATTACAGGGAGGCAAGGAGTATCTGATGAGGGCTCACTTCAACTTGCCAAGTGTGGAGGCAGAGGAGCAAGAAGGGAAACCACCCATTGCAGTCAAGTTTGAGATTCCATATTTTACAACCTCTGGTATCCAGGTACGGTACCTGAAGATCATTGAGAAGAGTGGATACCAGGCCTTACCTTGGGTGAGATACATCACACAGAATGGGGACTACCAGATCAGGGTCATGTGATTGCTGGAGGGATGACTTCCCAAGATGTGATCTCAGTACTGCCATACTCATATTAGCATGTAATGGACATTAAAGGATTCCTTACAACTTCCACCATCCTATTCAGAACATTGAAAACAGTTGTGCATATCCTTGTTTTCAATTTGAGACAATGTTACTAAGGAAATCATACATGTGACTGTGGTATCTCTGTGAGGTCAAGAATTTTCTTTTAAAGCCACAAACCAAAGCACAATAATAGTCGAGGAGTGTTACATAGCTTTTAGATCCATTCCCTAATCCATCTCAAGGTTCTATACAGTATGTAGAATGGGAATAAGCAGGAAGAGAAAAAAAAGAGGAATATTTGTATAGTCTGTTAAAGGGAAATATTGTGTTTGTTCCACAGAAAATTTTCATATTTTTTAAACCAATATTGTTAGATACAGAAAGATAGACAATTCAAAATAAGGCAGTACGGTAGCTTTCTTTTCAAGAGGAAAGGCTCTCACAGGAAGAAATTTTGTTATTTGTTGCAGGAAAGTAATTTGTTCACCCAAACTTTCAAAAATTCAAATGATGCAACATCTGTTACTCTAGTAATGCATAATATTTTGAGGAGATAAAGCTATCGTTAGAGTTTACTGGTGAGACTGAACAGTTAAATAATGATTTGAGGTATTTTCTTTTTATACCATGTTGGTGCATTTTAAACGCAATATTTCCCTTTAAAGTCCTCAGTTTGGTATGGTTGGTCTTCGATCTTTACCACATGGTCTGAAAACTTGGAAGCATTATCATATCTTTGGTCAGGTTGTGTGGCTACCCATATCTCTAGTGCATAAGTATACATAACTATTATCTTGAAATGTACATTTCTATTTACTACCAACAGGAACCATTGAACACATGTAATGTAAGTACTTAGCGTGACTGCAAGCACTTCAGTAGCGAGCACATTGTTATAATGTAGGATCATGGACAAAAAACCTCTCACACAAACGTAATTTTATTTTTCCTCCTCAAAATTTATTATTCTTGGGTATTATTGCTTGGACCTCATATTAAATTTTGTTATCTTAAATGCGAGGATACCATAATTCTGCAGGACGAGTCCTGCTTGTACATGCTAGTCCAGTTTACTTCAACCTGAAACCATTTTCACATGTTGGAAAGATGAAAGTAAAGATAGTTTCACCATAAAATTGGACTCCTGTATAATTTTTACGCTTTTTTATTATTTTCCTTTCAGTGGTGGTACAGTTATTTTATATGCTAAATGAAAATATATTGAAATAAGTGTATTGCTAAATAAATTTTTGTAAAATTCAGATTTGTTAATTATGAAATGACCTGGTTGTTGCAAGGCTTAAAATGGTAAAGGGAATGGGTAAGGCCTAATGCGCTTCAGCTTGCAGAAATTTTCCAGGGTACCAAGACCAAGTGAAGAGGAATAAGGGCCAAAACTTAGAAACTGATTGACACTGTTAAAAGATTGATACAGAGGGGCATCAAGGCTAATCTGGCTTCCAGTGTTGGAATTATTTATGTGGCATGAAGGCAAAGTCAAAGGGCATGTCACTCATGGCTTTTATTTATTTCATACTCTATAATTACCATCAAAAGTGGAAGTAAAGACAAGTTATTTCCAGTGTTCATCATGTAGATTTATAGTTACTACAAAGTCAGAATGTGCACAGCTACAAGAGGTTATGGCCTAGTTTTTCTCTTTCTATGAACATATATATATATATATATATATATATATATATAGTAATTAGGGTTGGTTTTGTCTGAGGGCTGTATTGGGTTGTTACAGTATTATGTATAATTGTTTAAGGGAGTTAAGTGTCTTCAAATGGAAAAAAGTTTAGTGAAAGGGATTTCATCAACTTTGAGAATGTGCACCAGCTTAAAGTGTATAAGCAGTCACATTAACCTTATTTTAAAACAAATTAGGTTATGTCTTTCAAGTCTCCTTGTATTTCCCCAACATGTGTCAGGATGTTTCATAGCATTGGTATTGCATATCAAAGGTAAGCCAGGGAGTTATTCTTCATGAAGAAGCAATGCAGCAGCAAAAATATTGTCACATGATTTAGAAGAGCCCTATATTGATAAGGTCACACCAGAATAATTCAGGTTGAAGTGACTGCATTTGTCTTTTAATAGGATTCTAACTAGGTTATTTTAATTTGATGATGCACACTGTTTGGTTTTCTTGTTGATCCATAACCTGCTTTAAAAGTTACC
Organism: Holothuria glaberrima; assembly: GCA_009936505.3. Taxonomy (NCBI): domain Eukaryota; kingdom Metazoa; phylum Echinodermata; class Holothuroidea; order Aspidochirotida; family Holothuriidae; genus Holothuria; species Holothuria glaberrima. The sequence continues at coordinate 8,894 of WURT03647198.1, read as the reverse complement.
AACCCTCTTTAGATTTCCCCCACAATGATAGTTGACAATTGTTAATAGACCTACTACTCTTTGCCTCAGCTTTTACACTGGGCTGCAAGAAATAGTATTTTTCAGTAAGCAAGATAAAGCTGTTCAAAGCATTTCAGCTGAGTAATTTAGCTTTATGCCAAAATTATGTACTGCCTACTGTACATAACACTGAAAAGAGGCAACCCCTTTTTACTTTTAAGGACAGTGTGAAAGTGAGACAACTTTTAATATTGCACTTGCAGGACTGTCAACACCATATGCCAGATTTTTAAGCATAACTTATGATGCATTTTTGTGTAGTTTAAATGCAGTCAGTGATTGAATATTTATTTGCAATCATGGCAACACCAAGACCCTAATTTAGGTCTAAACAATCAACTCATCACTTTGACCTGTTAGCATGGCTATATTTGTGTAAGTTCAGTCCTTCCAGTTGTCTGGTTAGCTGCTTCTTTCTTCAAACCTGATAGCTGTCTAAATCTTTCTGTCTCTAAAACTGTTGTTTTAACCAGAAAATGAAATGAGATATTGCATTGTTGCCCTGGTCACTGAGCAACCATACTTAACAAATTAAAATTTGCTCAATAAATTAAAATTCATGTATATGTTTAGCATAGATTTCATCTTTCATAACAAGGAGAGTATTCAGTAATTTGTGTTATTTGCATATTTTCAGTTGTTTCTGTCTCTGTATTTGGGAATCCTTCATTTTCTGATTGTTCCTGAAAGTATGAGACATTTTGTACCTCATCTTCCTCCTGACATTTCAAAAGATATCTCACATATTGGGATAATTTAACTCCCAGGGGGAACCAGTAGACCCAACATGTCATTAAGAGGGTAGACCACTAAAGTTATACAAATTTCTACGACATGATCTAAACATTCTGTGATTTTTTATGCAACCTGGAGAGCACACAAAGTGTCATTTCTAGCCATCTAGAAGTGAGTATTACAAGCAAAACATTTGTGGCTGGCAGCATGCCACCCAATAATGGGACTCTGCTCTATATGGCATATCTAAGAGAAGCACAATCATAATTTCACCTCTTGTGAACAAAGTGACCTTTTCACTATAATACGTTCATAAGTCTCATTCCCCAGTACATTAACAGTTCATATAAACTTTGGGCAAAATCACATGTAGTCTCTGGGAGAAGCATACTAAAAGATCACACATCTGCTATGTCACTCGGTCATTTCGTAAATATTAAAATTTGTGTAATACACCAGTACACCCTTTGAAAAGACGGTTGCCTACCGCTATCTGTCCAGTTCCTTCAGCTCTAAAGAGCAGTGGCCGATTTTTGCTTGCCCGAAGCAGTCCACATGTCTGTTTGAAAAGACACCTTCAAATATAACTAGCTCTTACAACTTCACATTTTCAGTTAACTTCTCCTCAGACTTAGCCTATACTTGTGATAGAGTCCTCAAAACTACCATTACAACAGTGGTACGTCCAGCTGTGATGTGTTCATCAAAGGTGATGGCAGTATATGAGCTGTTATCTGCATTCATCAACTGTTTGGTGATAAACTGGGTATAGTTTTCAGATAACTGAGAAGTTCACTTTTGGTAACAAACTTGGAAGCATTGGTTGCTGTGCAGTGTAGCTCAAACTTTGCTGGATCTGAGAGAGCCTGAAAAAGAGACCATAATGACTTATACTCAAATGTTTCCATTCTATTATGCTGTAAAGAATAAACCAGAAAGCCCAATGGCTTAGTGATTCCTTGCCATAGAGAATGTTTGGATTTTCTTGGGAATTCTTGGGAAATTTTGCTTTTCAACCTCTAAAGACCCCAGGTGACCTTTGACCTCCCCAAAACAAAAAGGTTCTTCCTCCAACCATAAAGCATCCATGTACCACAAATGAAATCTATCCAGGCTTTCTACATTGAGAAATCGTTTTAAGAAGGGTCTCACACTTTAACCCCTGGTGACCCCAGATGACCTTTGACCTCCACCTGAGACAACTGGGTTCATCTTCTCACCATATTTCACATACTACATATGATATCTATCCAAGCTTTCTACCTTGAGATATCGTGTTTATAAAGTGTTCTGCTTTTGACTTCTAGTAACCTCAAATGACTTTTGATCTCCACCAAAAACAATAGGGTTCTCCCACTCAACATAAAAAATGTATGTACAAAAGATGAAAAGTGTCAGTCATTGCTACCTCGAGATAAAAGTGTTTACAAGCCATTTACAAGGTTTTCACAGTTTAAACTCCAGTGACCTCAAATGACCTTTGACCTCCACCAAAAACAATAGCATCCTTCTTCTTAACATGACAAATCTATATACCAAATATGAGAAGTGTCGGTCATCTCTATCTCGAAAAATCATGTTTACAAGGTTTTCGGCTTTTGACCTCTGGTGACCTCAAATGACCTTTGACCTCCACCAAAAACAATAGCGTTCTTCTTAACATGACAAATCTATATACCAAATATGAAGTGTCGGTCATTCCTATCTCAAAATACCGTGTGTACAAGCAATTTCCAAGGTTTTTGCAATTTAATCTCCAGTGACCTCAAATGACCTTTGACCTCCACCAAAAACAATAGGGTTCTTCTTAACATGACAAATCTATATACCAAATACGAAAAGTGTCGGCCATTCCTATCTCAAGACATCGTGTTTACAAGGATTTCAGCTTTTGACCTCTGGTGAGCCCAAATGACCTTTGACTTCTACCAAAAACAATAGGGTTCTTCCTCTTAACATGACAAATCTATATACCCCCATATATCAAAAGTGTTGGTGTTTCCTATCTCGAGATATCGTGTTTTCAAGGTTTTGGGCTTTTGACCTCTGGTGACCCCAAATGACCTTTGACCTCTACCAAAAACAATAGGGTTCTTCCTCTCAACATGACAAATCCATATACCAAATATGAAAATTGTCAGTCATTGCTATCTTGAGATATCGTGTTTACAAGCCATTTACAAGGTTTTCGCAGTTTAACCTCCAGTGACCTCAAATGACCTTGGACCTCCAACAAAAACAATAGGGTTCTTGTTATCATGACAAATCTATATACCAAATATGGAAAGTGTCGGTCATTCGCATCTCAAGTTATCGTGTTTACAAGGTATTCGGCTTTTGACCCCTGGTGACCCCGAATGACCTTTGACCTCCACCAAAAAGAATAGGGTTTTTCTTCTCAACAAGACAAATCTACATACCAAATATGAGAAGTGTCGGTCACTTCTATCTTGAGATGTCATGTTTATAAGGTTTTCAGCTTTTGACCTCTGGTGACCTCAAATGACATTTGAACTCTCCCAAAAACAACAGGGTTCTTCCTCTCAACATGAAAAATCTTTATACCAAATATGAAAAGTGTCAGTCATTGCTATCTTGAGATATCGTGTTTACAACCCATTCGCAAGGTTTTTGCAGTTTAACCTCTGGTGACCTCAAATGACCTTTGACCTCCACCAAAAACAATAGGGTTCTTCTCCTCAACAAGACAAATGTACATACTAAATATGAAAAGTGCCGGTCATTCCTATCTCAAGATATTGTTTACAAGGTTTTCGGTTTTTGACCTGTGGTGACCTCAAATGACCTTGACATCTACCAAAAACAATAGGGTTCTTCCTCTCAATATGACAAATCTATATACCAAATATAAAAAGTGTCCGCCATTGCTTTCTCGAGATATCGTGTTTACAATCTAAGCTGTCACACACAAACACACACATGCACACACACGACATCACCATCGCATAGATTCCTTCGGCCTTCTGCAAGGAATCAAAAATGACCCATTCTCCCATTTCTTTCAGGCGTAGTTGTAGGGACATAATTTGGGTGGGCTATGTTGCCATTGATCCTTGTGAAACAAGATAAAGAGCCATGTGGAATAGCACATTTATGTCTTCACCACTTCAAGCCTGTTGAACATTGGGGGGGGTCTAGGTAAAATTTCCTAGCCCCCCCCCCCTGTAAAACTGGGCCTGATTACTTTGAAATGTCCAACCAATTTATATCTTCTATCTTTGATGCAGCTGTTATTGGAAGGGGATTATATCTTCTAGCTATGTGATATGATTTGTTTTGGAAAAGTTTTAAACAATCTTTAACCATTGCACTAAAGAGCTAAGTGAGTAATATCATGTATTGATTCAAAGAAATAAACCATTTTACCTGTTTCCCGACAATAACTATGGTCGGGTGACCTATTTTTTGAGAGTCCTTCAGTCGTCTTCCTATTGTCTGTGACAACCTGTCATCCAATAACACATCACCTTTGAGATGAGGTATAGCAGCAACTATTTCGTCATAAATTTGTTCTGCTAATGTCACCAGTTCGAATTCCTTGCTTCCTTCCTTAAACAAGAAAGTGCAAAGACTTTATGTGATTTCTTGCCTCTGGCAAAGGTAATACACTGATACTCTGTCAACTTCAACTATACTATTTGTTCAAGGATATGAACAGCACTTCCCAAAAAGTTATGCAAATAAAAATTTGAACTTGGGTCATGGGTGCATACATTTAAACCCTGTCCATTTTATTTACATCCAGGTAATAAATAACAATTGACATATAAAATCAGGGTTTGTAAAAAAATATGAAGGAACATTCTTTTTAGAGTGAACAATTTCCCCAGATGGAATCTGAAATTTTGACATAATTTGCAATGCATTGTTTCTTTTGGTTTTGTACAAATATTTCAACTTTGACATGTGATTGACAAAAAGCCTCCTTGCCAGTAATTCATTCCCTTATTCAGTGGTTCTTGAGAAATAGAGTCTCTTCATTATTGATACCAATATGTAAAATCTTCAAAATGGAATCTGCTTGATATGAAACCAACAAAGTACTTCTGCTACTAAACAGAATCTGTGAAGTGCCCAATGTTTTGAAGCACTGCCTCATTAAAGTACACTAATCTCTCTAAAAACAACACTGCTGTAGTACAGAAGTTTGAATTTTATGGAAAGATCTTTTTCCATGCCATTTGGTTGAAAAAGTATCTGGCATGAACAGCATTTAAACAATGTGGAACGTCTTGAGGGTCTAAAAAGTTTGACACTATTGCAAAACATTGATAATTTTCCCACCATACAGAAAACCATTTCTCTGGCAAATCTACCTTTCCCATGATCTCACTCAAATCCCTGTGAATGAGAAGAGTACAAGTGATAATGAAGACTGCTGGTTTAAAGAGTGGTTTTATCAAAACATGTATGTAGAGCGGACGTACACACTACACAATAGCACAGTAGGGCAAAGTTACTTAAAGGGCTAACAGAAAATTTATGTTTATGGGTAACCTTGACAATTGCACCTGAGGGATGACACTTCTTACACCCACCTTGACAATTTTTTTACAAGTATTCTTAGTTATCTCAATGCTTTGTGTAATATGGGGAATATTTTTCAGCATTTCTTTATACTTAATATAATATTAACAGCACTATTTCTATTCCTTTCCAAACTTTTGATTATATGCCCATGTCACGCTTATGGCAAATTTGTATAGCTTAGACAGTGCTTCAATACCTATGATGTGCATGTTTCATGGCATCTGTGTCACACCTTTCTGAACATGCACACATCTTCCAGCAAAGCTCTGCTGATTAGTATTTACGTTTAATTTTGTGCCTTACACACTTTGTTCTTACCTTTGGAGGAATGATACAGACTTGGTATGGAGCAATCGCTCTTGGCCACCGGACTTCCTGGTCTGAGGATAGGACTTCTATTGTTGCTGCCAAAATGCGAGATACGCCAAGCCCATAGCAGCCCATCTCACAATTCCTTAAAAAATAGGAAAGAAAATCATTGATGCAACAACTCACACCTTCCTATACTTCCAAATGAATTACCTCCATCATAGACTGAGCTGTGTGGCTCGTTATACATGTATAGATCTCCACAAAAATAATAAAATTAATAGTATTCTTTGACTCAACATAGGGCATCCACATACCCAGTATGAGATTCTTCAGGCTTATCCAGCTTGTAATATTCCTACTTTAACAAAGTAAGCATGTGCCTTACATTGACAGACACATACATACCGTACATATATCTGCTTAACGGCAGAAGTTTCTACTTTCCTCTAAACCACAAACAGAGCAAGGAAGAAGAAGATTCTGGACTTAATGTATGTCATATCTTCCTTCATCTCTTTGTGAATATACAGAAAACAAGCTCTTACAAATTTTTCAACATGTGCAAAAGCTTTCTTGCATAAAATGCACTCTCTGCATCTTTGTCTACACTAAAACTATGTTGTTGTTGTTGTTGTTGTTGCTGATGCTGCTGCTGTGGTTGATGTTGCTGTTGTTGTTGTGGTTTTGGTTATGGTTATTGTTGTGGTTGTGACTGTGGTGTTGGCTGTGGTTGCTGTTGTTGTTGCTGCTGTGGTTGCTGTTACTGCTGTGGTTGTGATTATTGTTGTGGTGTCTGTTGTGGTTACATGGCTGACGATGCTGTTGATGATAGTATGGCTGCAACAATGGTGGAGATGGTGGGGCAACAGTAACAATAACATTGGCCATGATATACCATACATTTGCTAAAGAACAGTATCAACCTGGATTTTAAGAGCAATGCCATGTGCAAGAAAAGGGATTAAGACAAACATAAAAAAGTGGAATGCATAGAAAACCTAAGAGATAAGAAAAAAAAAAACACCCCGCCAAAAAAACGCCAACCTTAAACTGTGAGCAAATAATTAAAAGTTTAGAAATCTTGAATTTACCTGAAAACTCTTCCACAATTAATTGACCCACAAAAAAAAAAAAAAACAAGAAATTACAAAAATTCTTTCTTTTTTCAAAAAGAAGTACTGGGATTTCTTCTTTTTTATCCTTTTATTATATAAATCTCACCTCTTTTTCTTGAATTGATCTGTGAAGGATGCTTCAAATACTTCTGCATACTTCTGACCAAGTAGAAATGTGTGTCCTACTTCAATACCTTTCTTTTGTGTGACTTCACAGGAAGGTTTCCTTAGATTCTGAGGACAGGGGGGTGATTCTCCCAGTGAGGTTTCAGTATTGGCAGCAAATCCACACTTTGGGCAATGATGAATTGTATCCTCTCCAACATCAGCTGGTAGAATAAACTCATGAGATTCGTCTCCCCCAATCAGACCAGAATCACCGACAGCTGTAGCAGAAAACAAAAGATTGTACCACACAAATGTATCACACAATACTTTGTCCAAGCACAATTGATGGGGAGAAAATAGGTCCTCAGAAGGACTACATGGGGAAGGGGGAAGCACCTTAAACTGACAAGAAATGTCTTCCCTCTCCCAGAATGCAGAGGTCCTTTATTGTATCCCTCCTCCACCGAATTTTCACATCAATTAAAATTTTCTGAAAGGAATGGAATGGTATTGAGACTTGTAAGGTTCAATCCCTCAGTTAGTCCCTCCTTCCCTCCCATGAGCTCCTTCAAGAGGCACAACACTTTTCAATTAATCACCATGAATAACAGCAACAACACTGTAAAAGTGTTAAAATATTTGTCAACAATACTGACACACTGCCAACCTCCCCTCCCCAAAATAAAAAGTTCAGGTCAAGACACCTCAAAAACCATGAACCTTCCACCTCTAATCCACTATCATCACTCACTCCCCTCCTCCCCCATCCTCCCTAAACTAGCCCAGCCTACCCTTCCCTCTCTTCAACATAAGAATCTCAACACCAGGTAAAGCAGAGCTAATTGACCAGTGTGATGTATGAATGAACAGACAGAACCATAAAGGATGCACATCATACCTTGTATGACTTGAAGACCAAGTTTTTGAAATATTCTGTGATAGGCTCCACAAACAGCTTGGTAGGTGTCCCTGGCTGCATCTAAAGAAGCATCAAATGTGTACATGTCTATACAGTGAAAGGAGAACAGAAACAAGATATGAGAAGTTGGCAACTATTCACATTACAGATAGATAGTCACAACAGATGATTTTGGTTTTCTAAATAAGATGTGTGAATCTTGCAAAGAAAACACACTAAGGCAGGTAATTTTACTCCCTCAAAGACAGGCTGATGTAATTATTTACATTTTACATACATACAGTCAGTAAGGGCTAAAAGTGAACTACATTGAAAGAATTTCCACTGTCTGACATGAGACAACTAGGTCTTTAATCCATTTAATCACTGTACCAAAAAAATTTCACAAGTCCACATTTCAGCAAGTTCATTGATAATCTTGAAGTCAGTGATAATCTGTAAGACTAATTCAAATTTACATGGTGATAGGATAATGGATGTAACTCTTGTACCCACTAGTTATCATATTCTCACCTTTCATCAAAAACTCTCTTCCTCTCAGCAAGCCATACCTAGGACGAGGCTCATCTCGAAATTTTGTTGTCATCTGTACAAAATTTGAGGCAAAATCTGCACATAAGTATTAAAAAGTTAAGCACTTCTTTAAGTTTCACAAGAAGTTTCTCAACATGAAATCTCATTGGTGCTCATCACAAGCAATGGAGTAGGGAAAACAAGCCAGTGAGCCACAACTGGAAAAAAGGCTGTGGCCGCCTCGACTTAAAGGTCTTATTCAGAGGCAAATAAGGGTCTTGCAATCGACTCAAGAGTGGCAGGTAAACTAGATTTTTATAATATTTTTCTACGGAAAAAACGGAGCGGAAAATGGAGTTTTTTATTTTCAATCATTTTCTGAAAACTTTACTAGTTTTGGCCAAAACTGAAACGATAAGGTCACATGATTTCTTCCATAGGTCAACTGTGATGTCACTGGCCATAGTCGGGCCGAGCTAGCGTGAGTGCGAACGACATGCATGGACCGCAGTGCAGCATGCAGCGTACTAGTTATCTACAGTAGCTAGAATATATTACTACAGGTCTAACGTTACTGCTAC
>WURT03647188.1:0-19372 GCA_009936505.3 Holothuria glaberrima | reverse complement strand
AACAAGCCAGTGAGCCACAACTGGAAAAAAGGCCGTAGCCGGCTCGACTTGAACCAATTGGTTGTAAACTGGGCCGTACTAAACCGCATCTAACTAACTCCTCTTTAATAATTCACTCTCCCAGTTTCAATGTCAGAACAAAAATGTTACATATAAACAAGGTTAACCAAGGAGTTACTCTGCATGAATTTTATTAAAATTTGGTGAGGAAATATTAATTTTCACATGATTTTCAAGAGCCCATTTGTAAAACAGGATACCCCACTTGGTACACTAATTTAAATTGTAGTTGCTGCATTTTCCCTCTTAATACCGGCTAGTTGTTAGCTTGGTTTTCAATGTGGAGTTTTCCAGTAGTAAGTTGCTAAGTTGCTAATGTGAACACCTCATGGCATGTCACCGTTACATTAACTGTCCTTGAAATGAAGGTTTACCAAAATGAAAGAAAAACAAACCAGAAAGCCAAAAGGCCCAGTGAAAAATGGGACGATGTGTTTTATCGTCTTCCAATTTCGTCCTTTGCCTTTTTGGTTGGCAAATTGCTGCTTATGGACGATTTTTCAAAGGAATATTTTATTGCGTAATCAGCCGACTGTTTCACTTCTAAATGGGCATTTTCTATCTCAATTATTGCCACTTACGACTAAAGGAAAAATTTAATTTTATCTTCCATAACACAAAGAAACTGTGAAGGTTTAGGACCATACGTTAATTCGATCCAGGTTAAAATGGAATAGTCGAGGCAGCAAAACTGGAATGTATAATTGTCCTTGATGTCCAATAGCAGTAATTTTTTGTCCCATTTTTCACTGGGAATCCCTGGCCTCTGAAAATCTTTTTAAGTACTTCCCTTGCTAAATGCATGGGAACACTAAACATGAAAAGAGTACATCATTCTTATCTTGAGATACCATGTTTTCAAGCTAAGCATCACAAAAACACACACACACATACACAAGCCATCATGATTGCATGGATTCCTTTACCTCAGGCAAGGGATCAAGAATGGATAACATAAAACATACTGCAGGAGTCCCTCTTTCCACATCACAAATTTACATACAGTAAGTAGCTCATGTTTATTCATGATTTATGTGCAAACACCACCAAATCCTATGTTTTGTTTTGTGTCACATTCATGTCTTGAGACATGTATATTATGCATGTTATCATGTCACAAGGTTAGGGTTTGGGTGGAGACAAAAAAAGATTAGGGTTACATGTCTTGAGACTTCACATCATGCATGATAACATGTTGTGGATTGGGTGCAAACACAGTAAATATGTTGTAGAGTGGTCAATATATGATGGATTTTGATGAGAATTGTGGCTATTTTAAATCTTTTTAATGCTTTTTACATCAAATACAGTTGTGACATTTACATGGCCATAAACCTTTAATATGAAGTTATTCAGTTGAATAGAGCACGAAGTTAACCATTCTGCTGGCAATGAAACAAGGGCAAGTTAAAGTAGTCAGCTCATGGATGTAGTATAGCGCCATCTGGATGGGGAATTTCATTGCCAGTGATCATTCTGCAGTAGATAGACTGTCCAATAGTAGTTATAGGGGAGGTAAGTAGGTGTAAAATAGATCATCTGTACACTATCACAAAAGCAAAAGGGACTTTTAGAACAAACTTTCTCTCAAAATGAAAAGACAAAGCACACATTTTTAATTGAGGTGGCATAAATTTTATTACTGGATCTGACATTTTCAGAAAAAAAAACATTTTTTAATACATAAAGCAAAAATGCTATGAACACAATGAAATGTCTATATTACTTGTACAAAATATCACTAGATCTGTACAAACCTGCATCATATGGCAAAAGTACCTTTTTATGAAGAATTGACATGTTTAGCACCTGAAAGCAGTGTGTGGACATAATAAGAAAATCAAAAAAGTAACTTGAAATGCAGACAAGAACCAAAGACACTACAGCGCCGCCACGAATTTTTCACACATTTCTCAGGATTCTTATTAACTTTTTTTACATAGAAATTTCTTATTCTACATCTGGATGATGTAAATACATCTAGTACATCACCTTTGGCACATATTTATGTAAAGTCTCTGGGACTTATTCTGTACCACAGGCCTATAAAATTAAAAATACCCGAGACAGGTACTACACTTATGGGACTAGAATGCCATCCAGTTAGCACACTAATGAAGTTTGTTTGGCTAAGCTTAATACCCTACAAGAACTTTTACTTGGAAATAAGTTTAGAACTTTTATTTTTTTTTGTTTTGTTTTGAAACATAGTGACCGGGGGGGGGGGGGGGGGGGGGGGGGGAAGGGGAGTTACTGGGAATTCAATCCCTTACTCCACTGAATGACCCAGCCCCTCCCCAACCATAACAGTGCAAGATATACACACAACTTCACCCTCAATTCTTAAAAGTAAAATGCAGTCAAAATTAGTAAACTCCATCATCCTAATTCATCAATGGCTTTTTTGATTATGTGACAATATTTCAGCTACTAAATTTGTTAAATTCATGGCGAATAACTCACTGCATTTGCCTCATTTTATTTTTATGTTCAAAAACATCTTCAGAGGTACTTAGTAATGCAAACTAAGTGGAGATTTGCTACAGTTTGCTGGTTTTTTTAAAACAAGTTTAGAGTGACTGCCTATTGTCTTTAAATGATAAATAGTACAGGAACTGCAATGGGAGCATATACCTCAAAATTCTGTCATTATTATGCCAATATAATGTACAACCCATACATTATGTACAGTGTATGGCCTGTAGCATTTATACAGAGACCTGACTGGTAAGATGACACAATAAGATAATTTACTGATAACAATCTCAATGTTTTCAATACCTTTACATAACCAAAGTTTAGTAACAAAACTTGAAGCTAGTTTATATATAAGTAAGAGGCTCGTCAAAAAATTTTGTTACATGTGAATTTATGATCTTCCTTTTACCACAAGGCAGATATTATACTGTTTGTATCTCATACCTGGAGACAATATGTCCTGTTCAAATGTTCATTAATAAAAAGGTAGGCAAATAGGCCTATCCAAAACAAAAATACACTCCAAAATATCTCATGCATTTAGTAGCATGGCTATGACAATATTTATGTAGACTTACTCAAGGGTGGCAATTTTTTTCTCAATATTGGGGTGGGGGAGGGGGGGCAGGGCCCCATTTTCAAATAAATTACGGTGTGAAAAATCAAAGTCAAGAGCTACTTCTCAAGTAGTGGGGGGGATGTCCCCCTGTGCCCCCCCCCCTTGGATCAAAGCCCTTGGACTTAAACTTACTCAAGTTTCCTTTTTTGAAAAGGTACAGTTCCCAGGTAATATCAAATGGTTACCTTCTAAACAGTTTGCCTTTTGACTGGCATCAAATTGTGGTACAATGAGTCATGTTAAGGCCAAGTAATACTTGGAGGTCAGTCCAAGAATGGACTAACATCTCTTCAAGAATTGACCCATGTGTGATGTTAATATGGCATCAGCTAGATGTCTTAAAATGTTGGCAGTCCTTTTGCGAAGTTGGTATGATGTCTGATGGGCACAGTCGGATTTATAGTCCAAATGTCTGATGTAAATGTTTGCCAAAGTCGATTAGATGTCAAACCAATTTGCAAATGGAAACACAGCAGATGGTGATCTGATACATCCACTCGGATCCAATGCGCCTTCGATAGTAAAATGCTTACTGGCTAGTACCTAAGAAGCTGAGAACTAATGTTTATGTGACATCAGTGCATTTCCAAAACCCATGCTGATGGTCACTGATCATGAACAGTAGGTGTACCGACACTATGCCTGCACGGCAGGACTCTAGATACAACTGTGATACAGTGAACACTATAGACAGTCAAAATGCAGGCTTTTGAGAAGACTCAGTTGAAAAAGTAGGAATTAAGTAGAATTAGTATTTGTAATAAAACAAGAAAAAAGAATTTTGTAGATCAAAAGTAGGATGGTAAAAAGAACAACTTTCACAGCCTTCATTTACTACGTACTACTCAACTCATCCTGATGGTACCTTATTGACTCGTAAACTCATCGTATTTGTAGTGCAGTTACTTTAATTTGCCATTATACACACTTGTAAAACAATATGATAAAGACAAAAAAGGTAGAATAAATAAGAACTTTTAAGGAAAAAATTAGAAATAGGAGGATGGTTGAAAAAACAGGAGCAAGTAACATAAGGAGGAGTCACTTCAAAGCCTAAAAATTTCTCACACCCAGTATGCCATTGATTGTGCAGAAAAAAAAAAAAACAGCTATACTGTATGAAAATAGTCTTTGCTGGATCTGTACGGTCTCTTGTCTGCTCTCACTTTCTCTAGTCTTATTGAAAGTTTACAAATTGCTCCAACTACAATGAGATTATGAGAACATCACTTTTAATCTAATGTCCTTCCATCACGCCCTTAGTCTAAAAGAAAAAGAGACAATTTACCTTAATATATTCCTTTACAAGCAAGATTTGTGTGAAGTTCCGGACATCAAGTCTAGAATCACATTTACCTAAAGGGCGAGGGAGGCAACATACATCTTCAGATCAGAGCAAAACATCGTCCCACTTAATAAAAGTAGCACACAAGATATCTATTTGACTTGTAACATATTTTTCACAAGTACCACCTATTTTCATCACTCAACAAATAAAACACCGACTTTGGAGGTGTCACAAGAGCTACTGACAAGTTTTGACATTCCACGACTTTTCTGATTTTTTTTTTTTTTTTTCTTGCCTACAGTGTCCTTTTACATTTATAGCTAAAATGCAGCGGCGTGAAGATAAAGATCTCCCAACACTTCCCACCCAGGAGTAAAATACCTCAAACAACAAATGACTGGAATAATTTCAGCAATTTAATACCACAATGATCAAAGTCTTTTATATTGTGATTCATTTATAATTCATTCTCAAAGTGTAAAGGATATGCTAATTTTGAAATACCTGCATATGCCTGACCTTTTCATCTTAGTGACAGGTACTCAGTAATTTAGGTTGCCATGGTGATAGTATCCAGCTCATGGAAGTGCTTACTGATTGCATTCTTTCATGGATTACTCTTGAAATGCCAAATGAGCAAGATTTTATCTCAAGATAGGGTAAGTTTATGCATTATCCACTACTTTTGTTGGAAATCTATAACAATCACATGAATTTTACAAACCAAAATAACCACAGTCTGTGGAATATCTGAAGTGGAATTTAGTAGTTCTAACAATTTTCTTGCAATAAATATTCTAAACATTTTATCTACAAAATTACATTTGGCTTTAAGATCCAACCTGCACATTGATGTAAAAGTGTTATTTACAACGAGTCACACAAATAGTAACCAACAAAAATGTCCAAAGACTAAGAAGTTCAAATTATTGTGGGGGAAAACATTTTTTTTTTGGGGGGGGGGAGGTATGGGGCACAATTAAAATGGAAAGTCCTCGACAAATTCCAGGAAGCCGAGGTTTTGGTCAAAACCCTCATTCTGAGATGAACTAAGATTTTTAAGACCACATGGTTCTGAGACAAGGGACCATAGCCCGTTTTGGGTCCACTGATAATTTGACAGAACTGTAGAAAATACATGAGGAGGTTGCTTTATGGGCAATACTGGGGGTCTGCCACCTAAAAAGTATCCCCTAGATTCCTCATTCAGACCTTTTGAAAAACTAAACAATCTTTGTTGATTCAGGAAGCTTTACACCTAATGTGTTTAATAAAGAGTATTAAATAAGATGCCTGAAAGTTTGTAAAACTAATATACTCTGAGAAGGGATGCAATTGAAAACATGATTTCAGCACAAGAAATTACAGCCTTGATACATTCAGTTTATCCTTCACGGTTGTAAAGACTTTTTGGACAAAATATATTAATTTTTTTCCATGTTTATGCTTATATATCGCTTCACTTTGATCACAAAATGGTCAGTATTTCAGAAAATTAATCAAGTAAACAGACCATTCATGATTTGTTTCTACAATTCTTTGCTACAAATGGACTACATATTGCTCATGTTATCAATCAATAAACTTGACAATCAGTGAAACTATATTGATCATTGTAATTTAAACTTTTGCCTTTATATTATGCCTCAAGCCCCCATGGATCCTTAAGTCACTAAAAGACCCCCCACCCACCCCCCCAAAAAAAGAAATAGGTTCAAGTACTACTAAGTGTTTTCAACACAGGTTCAAATTACATAAACATGTTGTCTGTCTAGGTCTGTTGTGACTATGGCAATTTATAAATGCTTTGCATTGTCTTCCAGCCCAGTGGTGTATTAAACAGAATGGGTAGTCTAAATTTGCATGAGTGCTGTGCAAGGGTAGCTCCTGTAGCTGTTGTGATTGTGGGCTGAGCTCAAAGTTTATGTTTTTGTGGTGACACTCTCAAAGTTTGAATCATTTTGGGGCCATGAATATTTGCCTTTAAATCAATGCAGATGAGATTATTACTGTTGCCAAATTTTGGGAATCCAATATAACTTTTGCCTATAGCTACTGCTATCATCCCTTAAAGTAATGACGTATCCCTACCTGCAAATTGTTCCAAACATAATGCCAATGAAGTAACGCAACACTGCTATTATTCTTGTCTGAAGAGCCATTTCATAAAGTGTAAGATACACTTTGTCTTAATTTCTCAAGCAATAAATTTGCTGGAGAGAGGGTATGACTAGGATACCACTAACAGTGCTAGCTATGAAGGGTTAAGACATTTAATCCCATAACTGCACAACTGATTGAGGAAGTGATTACAACAGAAATACTGGAGCTTTTACAGACATTGTGAATGCTGTATAGTTACAATTTATTGAAATCTAAGAAGAACTTAAAAATTTCAAATGTCTAGTTTAGTATACGTAATAGCAGCACATTCATTATCACGTCTTACAACTAATAAATATAACAACAATAATTTATATATATCTAAACATGTTCCAACATGCATAAAAATACATTTTAAAGTGTCTTTCATCATAAGCATACAGCCCTACTCCCAATTTAGAGTGCTTCAGCACTTTTGCTCCAAAGTTGAATGCATTTTTTCCCCAAAATTTGCTGCCTGAATGGGGTTTCACAACAACCCCCCAAACAGCTCATACATTTATCTCTTTCATTACTTCTGAAGGTGCATAAACTGTAGGAAGCTGCTCTTGACTGGGGGGGGGGCTGAATGTTGCTTCAGTCCGACACTCTTAGGGAGGATTCTATGGGGAGGGCTCCCCCTCCCCCTCTCCTTTAGGCAATTTGAGGATCCTAAGATGTTTTTGACATTTTTTACAGTGGGAACGAAAAGAGGGTTTCGTCCTTGATTTGAGGAGGGAGCATACTTCTTCTACCCAACCATATTTTTGACTGGGGGACTTTCCACCCCCCCCCCTTTTCCCTGTTTTTACTTGCACATTTTGAACAGCCAGAAATTGCCAAGTTATTTAATGGTGGTGATATGCTCCATCTCTTTACGAATATCCAGCATTATCACTTCTTGTTATGATATACAGGTTGCAAGCTCAGCCACAGCATGTGAAATATCAATCTTAATTTTATTCTACCATTATGAATGTACCTCTGAAGAAAAAAGTGCCCACACCTTTCTGCTGAAAAATTTTAATGACAAACTAGATTTACTTTTCCTTGGTGATCATTAGCAAATTGCATCAGTTTACGATATATGGCTAGCACACCCTACACACCACAAGGGTCTGAATCTAGCCGATGACAGTAATTGCATTTTCCCATCGGGCCACAAATGGTGAATATACCACCAACCTCCGCATCATGTTAAAAGTACCACATTTGTGTTTGCACAAGTATCAAAAAAAGGTCAATGACATAAAACAACCCATTCAAAGACGTGCATAATTACATGTCATAGACATTACACTAGATACTTGACACTGATTCTAACCCTTTGGGGGTGACAACCGTAACAGTACACCGGGTTTTATACCAGTGTAATAGACTAGGTATTGTAGCAGTGAAATAAATTCATCATTATTCAGGTGTCGCTTTGCAGGCACAAGAGAATGGAGAATTTAGTAATCAGTAGAAAAAACAAAAACACCATGCTGAATATTGCTAGCATATGCTGTAGATATCATTTGATCATTAGCATATGGGTCAATTTCAATGGGGGGAGGGTTTAATGTGAGGGTGGGGGAAAGGAAGAGCTGAGCACTTTTGTCCAAGATTTTAAAGCTGTTTGTCTAGGATTTTGAATCTTTTGTTTGAAAATAGCAAATAATCTGTCCCTCTATGGGGGTACAACCCCTATCCCCTCCCTCTTGAGCCTATGCATCTGAATGATGCCATGTGCTCCTCTAATACTGATAACATGTGATCCTCTGCTAAAGGTTCATCAGGGATGTTTGTCAATAGCTCAACATGCCATTTGAAGAAGCTCAAAACTGACATTACTGTATCCCCACTAATGATAAATTTAAAGCGTGTTTTGGTAGGTCCAGATGTCATTTCTACCACAGGGTCAGATCATGTGCTTGAGATCAAGGCTGCTGTGTTAACTTAAAAGCAGATAACATCTGCATCTAATCCTCTGATTTTGATTTAAGCATGGGAGAGGGGGAGAGAGTGGGAGGGGAATCTGATCCCAAGTAGGAGAGGAAGCTTGCAGTATAAATGCTCCAGGTACATAAGTCTATTCATTTTATCCCACAGTAATACTATGAAAGTTTGGTTATAGCAACAACATGTGCTTGTGGCCTTGGTAAATGTTTCTTTTTTTTTGGTTACCCATTCTATGAAGCCTGATTTTTCACAAGTCCAAAATCCACTACACTCACCTTGTCTCTGAGCTCTGATGCTTACCTTCTATTTACAAGTGTAATTCCCCTTCTTGCTTACAATTACTATCTGGCATAGTTTGTAAGCACTGGGATGGTGCCCTCCCATGACTAGAGGGCACTGTGGTTGACCTTAATCCTCCCTCCATTTGCTTGTCTTCTAGGCTGAAGGGGACTTACACATGTAAATTGGGGGTAAGGGGGAGGGAGAGAAACACTTTTCTCAATTAAGCCCTGACTTTGAACAGCATCCTATCTCAATTTGTACATACTGTATTTGTACTAATACAGGATCATCAGTGTCTGTAGGTCCCTGCATATACTTGACAACAGCTACAAGCCCATTGTGAAACTGAGTTTTAATGGATTCTCAATGTACATTTACACCTATAATACCCCAAATTGATTGGTCATCATCCATTAAACAACCAACTTCATAATTCCAAAACAATTACACAGTATATATTTTGAACAAAATCTCTGTCAGTCAAGTAAATAATCCATAAAAAAGGGACAATGGTACAATACAGCTTTGCAATCCAAAATAGATTTTGCCAAAATGGGACAGTTGGAATGTTGACAATGTTTTCTCCAATAAATATAAGTCCTTCAAAACAAAGTGATATTGAAGAATGGAGAATTTGACAAAAAAGAAAAAAATATGTCCAGTCTGTATAGGCTTTACGATATTGTAAAAAGTAACAAGCAAAAATCATCAGATAACTGTTAACCATACCTCAATTTCCACAAAACTCCCTGGTTTAGGAATCTACGAGCCCCAACACTTCCCTCCTATTTACTTGTATGTAATCAGAATGCATGGGTGCTAAGGATGATAGTACGGGGGCGGTAAGGAGGGGTGATGTAGATTAAGTCTTTTGATATGACTTTCATACATCAACATTTATACAGACAGAATACCCTACCTGCATTACACAACTTTCATGAGCTTGTGCTCCTGTCGGACTCAAAAAAGTAACACAGGATTTTTATACGAGTGGTGTGTATGACTAATTTGATTTAAGTCATTTTAATACCCTTTATTTTAATTCACATTATCATATTAGTCTCTTAATATTTACCATCTTAAATTTCTCATCAGGTTTGACGATTTTTTTTTTTAATCATTTTCCTGTTTTGTCAGTTTTGGTAACATTTGAACAGGATTGGTGTAATAAGCAGTATAACTTGCAAGCCCACCTGCAAATATATATCCTAGTTGTATACAAAATAATGAACATCTTGGCTCTGGCTAAAAAATTGCACCATTCTTGTAGACTAAATTATATCCTCACCCACCTTTAAAATTGCTACTATTAAAAGAGGTAAATATAGCCTATACCACAAGGCTAAAAAATAAAAGAAATTCTCATTAATATCATAGGTGGTTTCTTGGACTTGTTATTGGAAGAAACTGGAAGGAAACTTTTTAATCTGAACTAATAAATATTTTATTCTATTAAACCAATAACTTCATTTGTGCCTGATAGTAGTATAGCAAAGAACCATACAGCACACCAATATAGTTAGAAATTTCCCTCTAGTTCCAAAATTCAGTTTGGTAACTGCCTCTATGTGGGACACACATTTATACCATTATACTCCCAACCCTAGCTCATGCCTAATTATCCCAATCCTGACCTCAATGTAGAATTTTGGGAATATAGAGTGACTGGAACAGAGAGCAGCTAGTCTGTGTAGGTACAGTACATACAGTAATATAGGATGTGAGTGATGGCACAAAGAAGGGGACTGAACGTTCACCAGATCGAAGGTTAGCTAAACTGAAGATCGCCGTAGAAGAAAATCTACTTCTCTTTAGAAGTAGGGTTTGGATTGAGTTATATATATAATAATACTAAGGATGAGTTAGATGATGTTTAACGGCCCAGTTTCCAATTGGTTCAAGTCGAGGATGAGAACTGGGATTATCTCCAAGTAGGATTAAGATGTGGGTAAGGATTATGGTTTGGGCAAGCATTAAGACCTTCTATCTAGTGAACCTTCAATCTACTAAGCCCTGTGGATGGAGTTACACATAATTCTAAAAATTCTCCCTCCCCTCCCCCCACCCTCTTCTTAACCATCAGCCTCCCTACTCCCAAACCCAACAACTCCAAATAAAGAATGATATATCTAGAATCACAGTCACTTGTTTATGTTTACCGATAAATAATGGGTAGCATGCATTCATCTACCGTAACACAACTGAAACTTGTTTTTCATAAATAAATTGTACTCTTACACATTTTAATGCATTTAAAAACCTAGAATGGACATTATCAACACACTACTACACACAAAGCAGCCTTTTTAAAATCTTACTACTACACAAATAAATGAAGACAGAAGCTGGTCTGTCCAAAAAGATGTGTCTACTTAAGTACTACAGTACTTCAATTCCAATACATCTCTCTATTAACAGATAAAAGAATAAATCCCATTATTTTCCAATTTTATGACTTTCCAAAGGATTACTTTTGATTTTGTCACAATAGGTAAGAATATTATGAATGGTGTAGAGAAAAGCGGAGATGGCAGCCCTTAGTGATGGCCATGTAAAAATGAAAAAAAAAAGAAAAAAAAAAAGAGAGAACAGCTACATACACCTGTGAGTAATGATTGCATCCATATCACTATAGTGTGTACAATACCTCCTAAAGAAATATGAGCATATTTTCAATATTGCAATAGTCCTCGTTTTCGACCACTTCCCAGATAGACATAGAAAGGTCTAAGTTCTGTACATGACATTACTTTGTTAAAGTGACCGTAAACAAAGAGAGACTAAGCTGAAAAACTTTTTTCATAATGGAAAAGACTGTTCCAAAGAAAGAAGTAACATCTATTTATAATACATCTGTGGCACATTCTATATCTCAGCAGCTGTGCAGCGATTTTTTTTTTCAAGGCTTATATCAAGTATTTTTTTGTCATCAGTCCTCGTTCCAGGCAAATTTCCTACCTATTCTTTCAAAGAAGAGTGTGTTAAAAGGTTTAAAAAAGTCCCTCAGTTTCTGCATGACATTTTCATCAACATCAGGATGGGGTCGTCCCTTGTTCTCAGAGAGGCACTTGGTTACTATTTCACTGTTTATGCAGTAAAAGCCCTTGGTACTATTATAAACAAAGTTATACGACTTTATATAATCCTGCAGTCGCAGGAATCTCTCCACAGCTTTCATTTCTGGGTAGGGGTCACTTATGAGTTTGTCACCGTCTACGATATGAATTTGCTCCATAGGAAAATATTTAAGCCATGATTCTAAATGTTTCTGGTAAAGACTTATCTGTATGGCTTTGTACGAAACATCAATTTCACCGTCTTCTGTTAAAACTAATTCCTCAAATGGCTTTGCCACTTTTCCATGGGAGGCCATGGTTTGCTTGATCTGTGTATAGTCTGATATAGTTCGTATCGCTGGGTCTCTCACAATGACGATCAACTGTATACTACTGTTCATCTTCTTGACCCGAAGGGGGCCCTCTTTAGTTATAAAATACGAAGGTGTCTTCTCAATAGTTGTTTGGCCTACTGTGGAGAAAGGCATTCTCTTACGATACCACTCGTAGCCATGCTCATAATTCTCGTCAAAGAAGTGCTGTTCAGCGTTTGCTGCTGCAATATCTGGATGCATTCTCATCATTTCTAACAGCGCCCTCGTACCACATTTTCGCACGCCTATTACTAAGGCTTGAGGGAGCCTCCTTCTAAGTTCCTTTCTCTCTAACTTATGAGCTCTCTTTGCATGAGAAAATAAATTGTTAAACTCTTTCCTGCCTGGTGGCCTGCTCTGAGAAATCTGACCATTCCCAAATGATGTATTCAGGGCCTCATTGTCTTCTGAAAAAGAAGAGTCACCATCAGTGTCTATGACATCCTGGGTCTCTGTTTTGAAAACCTCTTGTAAATTCTCCCCACCAAAATAATATTTATTAGCTTGCTTAACTGAACAGATCACTTTGTGAACATGTCTGGAATATGAGAAATGGGCACTGAACATCAAGCTGAAAAGTACAAGAGCTAATAAGAATAAAAGCACTTTCCTCCGGCCAACCAACCAATGACAAATTCCAGCCGTCTGCATTGTACTGTAGAAAAGAAAGAGAAAGGAAAGTTTAAGTGAACTAAGTTTGAATAAAGTGCCACAAGTTGTAAAAATATGAACAAATTTTACTGAGACTACTTTAATGTAGATGCCAAAAACAAGGAAATTGACCAATATTGATATTAAATACAGATAACCACTGGAATGGTATTAAACTAGCTCTCATTCATGCAGGAATGTTTACAACACACAGCAGCTGCTATTAGTCTGTTGATACTCTACTGAGAAGTTGTTTTTGTACAATAACACCCACCTACAACAGGCCACTTTAGGCAGTATATCAAAACATCAGGCTGTAGCTGTCTCAGCTAAGCTGCAGCCTCCCCAGCTAAGCTGCAGCTCTCTCAGTCAAGCTGCAAGGCCCAACAGCCAAGCTACAGGAACTGCAGCCATGCTTTGTTGCTATACACTCATTAAAATAGGATTCAAGTAATCCTGGTGTTCTAATGTGTATAGTACAAAACATGGTTGAAACTGCTGCACCTTGCCAGAGGGAGCTGCAACTTGGCTATTTTGAAATGGTTCCTTTTTTGGAGCTTTTAGCAAACTGCCATTAGACAATTGCTCTTTACCCAGGTTATAGCCACTCAATCACACTTTGTAGCATTCCAGCATTAAACCATGTACCACTATTATGAATTATTACCAGTTTTCAGCTGAGAAACAGTATTACAACTGTCACAGAATCAAGCTAACATTACCCTTTTATGATTCAGTGTTAGGTATTTAGTGAGATTATTCTCAGTTCCATTGTACATAACCTTCACAAGATTTCATTAAGTATTGAGCAAAAATTTCACAACAGTTTAAGCAGCAACTGACAGAACAATGAAGTTAATATTCGTCTTGTAATACACAGTAGGTATAAAGATGTTCACTACAGTGTAACTACTGTACCTGTTACAATGAGTGTGTGAATGTGCTCAATGAGGTGAAGAAAATTTGCCATTCAGCTCATTTCTACTATGTACTGAGAAACTTGTAGGGCAACAGTCCCATGTGGCAGAAACCATGAGAGAGCCGCTATGTAGGTATGTAGGCAAGCAGGAATGACGTCATTCGCTAATTTCACTGAAAACTCCCCATGCCCCAATGGAAACCCAACCATGTCAAAACTTTCAGAAAACAGAAATGGAATAGCCAATCAAAGGAAGAACTTTTCCTGGGTGAAAAATTGCTTTTAGTCTGACAAATGGCAAAATGCCAAAAAGGGAATGACATCACAGAGTGCACCGAGTGAAAGCTCCCTTCTACTATGCAACTGATTTGCCAGGACCAAGTGCAAGTATTATTATGCAGATATAAAGGAGGTTGGAAAAAAATTTACTGAAAAAAAACATGAAAAATTTTACATTAGTTCATAAGCCTTGTAAATATCAACTAATTAGTAAATTAATATGCTCTCCTTTTTTCAAGGGGAGGGAGGGAGAAGTCACCCAATATGAGGAGGAGGGGGCAGTCATGGAACATGGGGAATGATAAAGGCATTCAATCTCTTTTGTCCAGTAAATACTCCATACAAAGATTAAATGTTCATAACAGGTTACACTACATACAAAGGAGCTTTCTACCCCACAATGGGCTACAAAATAAATCTGTGCAGGGTACCCCTCAAGGGAATCTTCCACTCAAAGGGACCTGCATTCATGGCTCCTGACACCTGGAGTCAAAAATTCCTGAAAATTATTAAAAGGCAAATAAAAATCCTTATAATCTATTGCATTTAATACCTTATTAACAAGGAAAAACTAAGGGTGCTTTTACACTAGATCCGGATCTGATCGCCTGCGTGAGGTCAGATCCACTGCTTGAGATCAAATTTGTAGTGTAAATGCAGATCAGATCCAGATCTAGTCGCCCCATTTTGATCCTGATAAGAGGGGAGGATCAGACCCCGTGTAGGCGATCAAAACTTGTAGTGTAAATGCTCCAGGATCAATGGTGACCCGAGATCAACGGTGACATTACATTGTAACATAACGAGAGGAGTACTTTCAAAGGTGTACATACCACCGGTTTGTCTATGCATAAGCCTACACCTGTGCTTTCTCACCTTTTTGTTTACATTTTGATGCGCACGTGCATGTGCTCCTATTTTGTAATTGCTTTGAAGGCCACTTCCGCTGAAGCACGGAGGAGGACTAGAGTACGAGACAAGTGTAAATGTACCAGGATCAAGCCATATATTTAATTCGATATACTGATAACATCGGGCGATCAGATCCGGATCTAGTGTACAAGCACCCTAAAGAAACACCTTTCAAGTCACAACAACAGCATTGATCGTAAAATGATACATGAATCATAAACATTTACAAGGGTAATAAAATTTTCAGGGGTTGGCAAAGAGGTACACCAAGCAATTCCCTTCTTCTCGAAGTCCCTGCGCTACTGAAAATTCACTAGAAGGCTACAAATTTGAGCAAGTAGTAACCAATAGACATGTTGGGAAATTGGATTTTGCTGTACCGTATAGTGCCACAGATCGAGTCCACAGATATTTTTTGACGGAAACAAAGGCTGGTAACAGCTATTTTCTCTGCTTCTACAATTTGCCCTCACATTGGCCAACCTTTCCAGTCAAAGTTTAAGAGACTGAATTCTCAAAGAAAAATTTTCTATGAAGAAAATTCTCTTCGACTTGTGATTAACATCTAAAGAACCATAATTTTAAGGCTCAAAAATTGTGCGTGATTATATAAAATATCTGTCTTGCGTATGTAGTCTCTGTTCCGGTACACTTTCCTTCCTACTGTAGTATGCACACTGTAAATCGGAGTTTCCCAAATGGCTGATTATAGTGGCGTATACTACAATACAGTGAAACTACAACCACAGTCTAGTTTTTACTGGTGTACAGAACAGTACAGCCAAGAGAGCTATAAACAACATACTGCACATCAACAGCATATACTGTATAGTAAGCACTGATTATCCCACACAAAGCTGGGAAAATGTTCCTTTCCAAATGCAAATGTTGAGTTACTGTTCCCTTTACCAGCCAGACTTTCCCATCAAATACCAACAATTTCCAGGCGAAGTGCTTTCCATGTTCCTTTATAAGTTATTCGACACCCATTACCACATAAACACAGGTGTACAATATTACTAGGTGTGTACCAAGCTTGTAAATAAAATGAGCAATATTACAATATTGATACCATGGAAGTACTATCATGTTGATACATGAGGTAGACAACAGTACATAATGCATAACAGAATTCACATGAACCAATAATTATCAATGAGGATTTAATAATATTATTTAAACTAATTTTAGCTTACACCATCTAGAGTAAGAGTTAGATGAGGTTTTATAGAAGGCTATATGCCTTCGCGAATGGTAATGTCCCTACTACATTTTCATTTCATAGACAAAGGAGCCAGGGGATTGGATACCTCACATTCTCCCTTCTCCCTCTCTGTCCTCCTCTCTCCCCCACACCCTCTCCTTCTGAGTTTGGACAAAACCTACTTTCAGGACATTTTGAACAAACTTAATAGGTAATTAATTAGGTGACACTTAAACACTTACGCTGAGGCAAAAACAGCTTAGAGACCCCCATACAGACAAAATATCGTGCACAATACCGTACACACCTACAGTATGATTTAGTTACCAGCATATTAGCACATGCATACAATATAAAATGTTTTCATACAGTATTATTACAGTATTATTATTATTACAGTACACCCAATGATCAACCTACAGTATATTCTTACTGAAGTTGTATGTCAACTCACAGTATGGATTGCTAGTTCTTTTGCTTATACGGAAAAAGTTTTCTCTTACCATTTCCTCAATACAAACTTCAAATAGCGTGGATATTGCTGTGTCCTTCTCATGATGCGCTATGACAGCACAAAGCTACACTTTGCTACTGTATATCATAATATTCTCAACCAATGCAATGGGGGCTTATCATAATAAGTCCACATATGACATAACAATACTTGTTCTACACAAACACCTGTTATAATTCATAATATGACCTTGGAAAGTGCTGAAATCTCTCAAACATGAGCTTTTTTGTAATCCTCAAAGTATCCTTTAGTTGGCATGAAGCTTCAAATGCTGTCAGTTTTATTCAAGCTGTGATATATAAACGATTTCCATAAATTAGCATGCTAAACCTGCAGGCTAATGATACATCAAGTACAGTATTAAAAAGGTAGATATCTCTTAAAGAGAATGGGATGTATTAGTTCCACTCCTTTTTGTTTGCTACCCACGCAACTTGTAAAGTAGCATTTAAATGAATGGTACACTTTTAGCTTTGTACCATAGGCTAGTGAAATTAAACAACCTTTGCAAAAGAAAGGCTTCTGCATATCTCCCCCACAAGCGGGAGCTTTCATCACTCCAAAAGAATATTGAACAATCAGGCTTTTATAAACATTGTACAAGTCCCTTATTGACAAATTGAAACAAATTTTGAGGTACTACAGAATATTGGTCCAGTCTAAATAATGCATTACTATAAATTTCCAATGATGTGTAACAGTGCACGAACTGAAGTAGCTGAAATCCCAAAACTCTAGAGGCTGTAACACGTTCCACATGAAAATCATCAATTTCCACAGTACAACCAGGCCGTACTACAGCTTGATATGTTGAAGACTATATTATCCAGATGTGATCCTTTCTTTACAACTGAAATAGAGACAGATGAGTACAATACATGATTCCATCTCACAGACAAGTAACCAAAAAGTTGCTTTTTTTAATTCTGACTACTAACATTCTTCTTGTACTGTACTATACTTTCTGCAAATGACAAAACGAAAGTCATCAGGGTGTTGTTCAAGTTTGGAGATAAATATCCAATACAGTTTGTCACATTTATACACAATGTCTCTTGTAAAATGAAAGTACTGGCACAGTATCAGAATAAATTTACACTGGTATACTGTATATACACAACATAAACAGAAATTTCCCCTTCCTTTGGAACACATGCACAGCAGATAGGAAAAATTGCACTGTATATGCTCTCAATGCCCAAAAATCCCACAGTTGTGATGGTCCTTTTATCTCATTCACACTTCACAGTGCTTGAAACAACAGTTCACTATTGACTGAGTGATGACGGGTTAGCATATATGGGAAATTCTTTTTGTTTCCATGAGATCACAGGAAGCATTCTATCCCAGATATCTTTACACGAATATCCTGTCCACTGCTTCTATAAAGCATGTGGAGCATATTTCCTACAGCGGTTTCTTTACATATAATGGTTAAAGTTAAGAAGGGGGGATGACAAGTTTAAGTCACATCCTTTATTAATGAATATAGAGCCAGGCCAAAATCAAAGTCACACCAGCCTTGCATTGGGGTATGGGATAAATTACCACTGTTGTACACCCTTGCCTCATTACCTCAGACAACTTTCATTGACAAGACATATATACAGTGTTCTCCACTACAGCAGCCATTTTGTCCAGGCGGTGAGCCCGCACAAAATGAGCGTGCATCAGCGCCTGGTCTTATAAGTTTTTGCCTGCACCGAAACCCTGGCCGAAACATTTGCCACAGTGGTGCAATGAGAAGATTGCTACCCAGCATATATGATAAGAGACTGGAATAGCCCCCACTTATGCTCCAACTACTTACTAAGATTGCACTCAAAGGTACCAAGACACAGTATCAAATTGTGGTCACCACTCAAAAAGGCTTTAGAAACAAAAAAAAAAGTCATCACGCACCAGATGTCTTCTATTCATATTAGGCAGTGAGACTGTACAATTCCTCCCTCCCCCAACCTTTCTCAACAATCCTGCAAGTTTAAAAATCAAGTGTGCTTATATCCCACACTTGCTGGGAGACAAGTTCAAAAAAAGTTAAGTTTACTATAAGTTGTCAATTTATTGATATCCCCAACCCTGAACAAAAATCCCCCTCAAAATTATATGGAAGAGGCAAATCGCTCCCTTAAATTCAGAGACCTAGTGCATAGAACACCAGTATGCTATCAAGTCAACCCAAACATACAGCAATACGATCATATCCCAATAATACAACTGCTGACTGCATTTTGATTGACATTAACTCAATTACTCTCATGAGAGTCCCCTGGACTTCCCACAGTTTTGTAAGTGATGTGGCCTTGAGCAATTTAAAGTCAGTGTGAGCTACTGTACTGTAACTTTGTCTTGGAGCTGAACTAGAAAAGTTAAAAAAAACTAGAAAGCCAAAAAGCTTAGTGATTCCTTGCCATATGATATATTGTAACAAGATTGAGTCACCCTCATGACAAGCATGTGATCCCACACAGCTATCCTACTCGAGATATCATGTTTAATTCGAAACCTTATGAAACCTGGTGGCCTAAAATGATTTTTCTCTTCCCCTTAAAACAAAAGCTAAATGGGCATGCTGATTCCATGCTGAATGAAATGAATCTCAGCCATGAGCATACCACACAAAAATTTTTAGCCAATGTGAAGTTTGCCTGTA
>WURT03647178.1:0-19372 GCA_009936505.3 Holothuria glaberrima | reverse complement strand
GTTGTTGTTGTTGTTGTTGTTGTTGTTGTTGTTGTTGTTGTTGTTGTTGTTGTTGTTGTTGTTGTTGTTGTTGTTGGGGGCGGAAACCTTTTGCCTTCACTTTGGATAGCATGCTGTCAAAAATGTTTTTTTTTAATATGTCAATGTATTGTCAACTCTATCGTCATGTTATGTGCTATTTTTGCACATCGTATCGTGAAGGTATTGCTATACAAAATTTGAGATGCCTGTGTCTTTTTCCTTAAATATGGACGCATGTTGTTTATAACATTAGAACAAGAAAACTACTTTGAAAATTAAAAAGGGAGAGGAATTGCATTGGATGAAATAACATCAGAGATTGTCAAATATTGCACAATTTTGAAACTAGGGCGATTAAATGGTCAAACACATTCCAAAGGGTGGGAAGACACCACTTCCCTTAGACCCCTCTCCCGGACACTGATCACTAACATTCACTTCTCCCTCCCACTTTCAAAAAGCCTTCTACGTTTATGTTGATCTATAACTACTCTTCTCTTTAATGTGTAAGAATCACAATCGTAAAAAATTGCAGTCACTCAGAACACCCTTGTGCATCTTTCTAGATATCGTTATCCCCTCTCCAAATGGTGCTTACGAAACCCTTTATTGGAGAAAAGTTTTGCCGTGAGGCCTACTGCCTTAGTCTGAAAGAAGAAATACATCGGTTTATCCTTAAAGCTATGCTCTCTGCTGTTAAATTCTTCTACGTCGGTCTAAGTTGTCTATGTTTTCAATTCAGTAAGTTGTAAGTTTCAAAAAATTATCGCTTATCTTAACAATGCTGTGTGATTGCTTAGGAATTTCAAAACGTTACGACATACAATTTGACTTTACGTACAAGACAGTTTTCGCAATGATCCACAATAGGTCTCCCTCTCTTCTGTGTTCGAAAGATTGGGCAACTGCCAGTGACGGCACCAAGGAACGGGGCATGGGGCAGACAGGGGGAATTCCCCCCTGGTTAGAACCTTTGCCGCCATGCCCCCCTATTCAGGTTCCGAAGTATAGTGGCCTGGGTTTGTAAAACCGAAAATTAGTGGTACGCTTCGCGCCAACTGATGGTGGCGCTCCGCAAAGAAACATATAATAACATTTTTCATAGATTGATTTTTTTTGTTTTTTTTTTTTGCATCAAATGAGAAATTGCAGACATGAGATCCATATTTCAAGGCTGGGTACATGCAGCTTAAAACATTCGGGAAGTGCCGTTCCCGGCCATCTGAGGGGTTTGTAAAGCCAAAAATTTTCTTGTACGCTCAACGCCAACCGATGGTGGCGCTCCGCTTAGATAGTCCTATAGTATCAGCTAAGTCTGCCCCACCAGTCATACATTTTGCCCCCCCCCTGCCACCCCCCCCCCCAGATTGAAAAGTCTGGCTACGCCACTGGTTAATGGAAAAAAGGAAAAACTTATTTTTATGTTAGAGGCAACATACAGATGGTTTACTGACTGACCGATTGACCGACCGATCAACAATGCGTGACAAGGATTGTTGAACAACTACACGGTTGGGGATTAAATTCCCTATCTATGGAGAAAACTGTGTACACTATCTATAGTTTACTTTCTTGAAGGGGCTCCGCACTGCTGAACCATATGGAACGGAACTATTAAATGAATGAAACAGCAAATCCCAACAGCGGGTCGTCGAGTAGCAGAGTGGTCTATTCCTGCTGCTGTGCACCAGTGTTTCACATGTGCATGGTTTCGAATCCCGCTCGATGTTTTTGTTTTATGGTTTTTCTCCGGGTACTATGGCTTTCCTCCCACCTGGCATAGGCTAGTCTCTAAAATCGGTTGCCCAGCTGACTAAGTCGGTTACCCGCCGTACTGAAGCAACTTCGGGTGGACCAGTTAACAAGCCGACTTTGCTTTTTTCAATCCTAACAGTGAGCGAAGAGCGCGGATACATTTTAGGGTATCCTCCTTGAGAGCAAACACAGGTAAACTGGTCGTCAGGTATAACATTCTTCATCGCATTAACCAAGGCTTCTCGACAAAACTGGAAACTTCTTTCTCTAAGGGGATTTGACATGACCCCCTACCCAGCCAAACGCCGGCAGGATTCGATGATCGGGGCACCCCGAGAAGATGCCATACTGTAATTCCATCCCTGTTAAGCTCAGGAAGTCGTTGTTTAATATACATATTCGTAACTACGATACATTGCACCCTAGGCTGCCCCCTTTCACCTAGTGCAAAGGTCCTGTTCTGGGTGGAGGGGCCTAAGGGAAGGGGTTTGAGACCCTTCCCTTTGAAAAAATTATTCTTTAACGGTGACTGAGTGGCTGTAAGGAAATGATATGTTGTCTTAGTGGGGAGGTTGAAAATCCTCACATTAAGATATTTTCACTTAAGTAAGGTGGTCTATCCCTTCTTCTCTCTTTCCTTTCTCTTCTTTCTATTTAATCTTTTCCTCTCTCCTTCCCTCCCTCTTTTCGTCTCCCCGTTCCCTTCATTTTGTCTACCGGTGCAGAATTTTGCCGAATAGATCCGTGAATGGAGGGTGTCACACCCGAACAGTCCACTGGCTCCCATCGTCAATAATCCTTTTTCATCCTTACTGCTTTTCTTTTTACTTCAGCCTTTCCCTCTCCTATTTCCCTTTCCACCCCTTCTCTCTATTTTTTTCCTCCGTGTCTCGGTTTTGCTTCTTTTAATTTCCCCCGGGTTTAGTAAGCTTGCCTCCCTGGTGTCCCCACCCCACCCCTTGGCTTCTGCCTCCTGGTGTCCCCACCACACCCCTGTCTTCTCCCTACGTTACCGACGAAAAGTTCCATGAGAACAGATACCACGTATGTTATACTAGGTCTGTTCAGGCATGTCCTGATCAGCTTCAAGGAAGTCCTTTTTTTCGGTGAAAGAATTTCATTGAAACGACTGTGGCACACGTTGTAAGAAACATGTTTACGAGCATGAATTAAAATAGCTAAAGGTCATAAGCAGTCGTCCCAAACTTACTTTGAAACTATAGCTAAATGTCACAATTTCTTCTTATTTCTCTTCCAGGTATCTTTCATGATATTTTAGGACATAAATATTGCATATTCAAGGTAAAACAAGTAGTTGCTACTCGTTAATTTTACAGTTAGTGAGAAAAAATACTGTCACATGATTCTCAAGAGCCATTCAGGAAATAGGATAGTCTATTATACAATTCTTTATTGGAGTGACTGCATCCTCCCTTTAAACGCAGTTCCAGCACAATGCAATGAATACATATACAGTGTTCACAACACACAATTCCTGTAAACCCATCAGTTTAAGGAGCAAATCACTTTTAACCAAGCGCAAAACATCGATTTGTTGATACTAGGCAATACTTGAAAGGTTTTAAATATAAAAAAAAAATGCCTGCTTAGCATTGGTACTTTGTGTAATTCTAACATTTCATGTCAGGGACGCGCAGACAGGATGGGTTAGGGGGGGGGGGCTTTATCCCCCGCACTTTTTCTGCCGTGGACATTTTCGGCCGCCTCAAACTGCTTTTATTGTATTGAACATATTGAGCCGCTTCGATGATTAGCACCGCACTTCAAAATTGGCTCCGCGGCCCCTGTATGTTGGTAAATATATACTGAGTTGAACAAGGAGCAAAACTTTACACGGGTCCGATTTTAGCGACTATAAAGTAGACAAACAGTACTTATTGTCATCACCATCTACACATCAGCTTTGATATTTAATCACTTAACTAATTCAGATAACTGGTAAATAAGTGATAGTTAAGTTCCTCCCCTAGCTCTCAAACAAACCTCTTCGGATATTACTCTCTTCTATTTTTGAAAAAAAATGCTGACAAATGTCATGTTGGTGAACAACCTTTGTCCTACCATGGAGATCAGATTGAACATCGAAGGTAATAAGGTTGTCAGTCAAACCATGGAGCTACTGCCCTCTCTTTGGACCAGTGTAAAAGCCGAATTTGTGTTGCTTCAGCCCGCCTAGGCAAAGCTAGGCTCAAAGGCTATTCTAGAAACCATGAAAGAACTTCGGATGAGGCAACGTCTTCCCATTCAACTTGAAAATTGAAACGCCTCGATCCCGGCAAGTAATTGTCAAACATCTTAGCCAGCACAACCAGAAGGTGTGGTACTTTATCTATGGAGTTAAGAGGGTGACGGTGGCACAATAAGTTAGAAAATTCATGCGCTTTCATAAGGGAGCTTTGAACGCTTTAAGACATGCATATGCATGTTGTATATTAAGAGCCTAACTCTGATTGGCTAAAACCCTAACCCTAATCCTAACCGTGATTGGTCCTAACCCTTTGTACTACCTCGGAATTCCATGCTTTATCTAGGGCTCCACACCCCCAATAATTTCCCCATTGACTTACACACTAAATTAGCTCCGTTTCGAGGCCCTTGCAGCCTTGTCAAAGTTCACAGCTATTTCAAGCTACACCTCATATGAAAGCTGAGAAGTCTGCCAATCATGGCATTACAAAATTCCCATACCATGACTGTTTAGATTTTGAGCTAGAAGGAGTTGAAGTTTTTGTGGGGTACAGATCCACCCCTAGTTCTCTTCGACATAACAGAAAACGTCACTTTTTGATATGAATTTTAAAAACAGTCTAAATCAACTTCAATCCACCCCAAATTTTCAACATGTACACTTTGGCATGTTCTCTTTGAGATTCATGGAGTCTCATTAACCACTGGGCAGGTTATCATGACGAAATTTGGTCTAAACCCGAGTTAAAAAGTACTACTCTTTTGAGGGTGTACATTTGACGCTCACGAACATTACTCTAATGGGGTTGTGAGGCTCTAGGGACAATTCTTTACTGAGTTTCCTTTGAAAAGCAAGTCGTTTATTTAAATAAATCCAGCTTAGTGCAGATATTTACACAGTCCGCAGCCTGCTGAAAGGGACCGTGTTTTGTTGAGCAATAGAAAGAGAACTATTGGGGTGTAAAATACTACCACTTGTTTACAAGGGTTTCATAATGGCACATACCTAAGAAGTTTTGCAGTCACGGAGGGCTAAATGTTTGAGACCTTGGTAGGATGGTGGCTATTTGAACAAATGTCGGAAATTTCCATAGAAATCATGGCAAATGTGAAAACCAGTTTATGATAGGGTCATTGTTAGGGCTACCCTGAAGTGTCGCTTTGCTCTGCAATGACATTATCGTGGCACTATTTCTTTGTATCGTGGGTAAAATATGAGAATCTCAAAGGTACATACGGCTAGCGACAAAAGCCCCTTCAGGTGAAGGTAGGCCACTATTTACAATTTTTTAAATGAAGCATGTACTACGTTTAAATTGCATTGGAAGAGCACTAAATAAACTCCACTAATCATAATTGTTACATGACATTCAAAATGGCCTAACTGGGACGTGCTATGGTGCGATCCTTGAAACAGATGATACAGAAAGGACTGCCGGCGACAATAAGGAGGAGGGTTGCATGAGACTTTGAAGTTAACTGTATACTTAAGATATCCCACATGGAAACAATCAGACAAGTAGCATATCAAAGATGAAATGATTCCCAAAATGGCTGTTAAAAGACATTAGTGTTTTAGAGTCATTAACCTTCTCAGTGTGACCATAACGCAAATCACCTCCATTAAATATCACCACTTGATAGGGGAGGATCAACAGTTTGTGGATGGGGGGGGGGGTCTCTATCTAGCCGAGAAAGAAGTCTTCACCTTCGAGCACCACATCACAAGTATTGGTCCTCTTCAGGGAATATTGAGACTGTGAAATCCCTTTTGTGCAGTTCCTCGGTTGTGGGGGCCATGCAAAACAAAGTTCTGACAATGAATTTTTCAGCATTTTCATCAGCATTGCATACAAAGAAGAACGACTTGAGAAAAAATGCCTGGAATAGAGAAAAATTGGGACCCATCAAATTTGTTGTCAGCCATCACCAGCATTCCCCGAAACACTCATGTACCTAAAAGAGTACCCAAGATGAAAAGTCTATACAACTACAGATTTTGGGTCCTTCTCTGTAAAATATTGGAAATGGGCATCGCCCATATGTAATTTTCTGGTTTGGGGCTTACGATTCATAAGTACCTCCCAAATGCAGCCCTGCCTCATGGGCGGCGATCTCGGGGGACAGGAGGGAACATGTCCCCCTAATGTTTGAGAAATCGCACATTGACTGATTTTTCACACAGTAAATTATTTAAAAATGGGGTCATGCCCCCTCCCCCCCAATACTGAGACCAAATCGCCACCAATGTCTGTCTACTTGGATTGTTTAAGACCTTTCTGGAGGAAGAAATGATTATGCAATAATAAGCAACAAAATAATTGAATAATAAAGACATCAAGTAGCAACCAAGCATCAAGCAACCCAGTAGGCACTTTAGCCTGACTTGGTCAAGTTGATAAAGCACGGGACGAGTAAAATATGTCAAAGGATGATGGTAGGAGTTGCGTCGTGGGATTTGCAGCAATAACAGAAAGTCCCTTCAGCTGCCCTACAGGCAATGGTGGTGTTTCAGCCACACACGACCCCCCCCCCCGACGACGACTGACTGAACGCTGCAGTTGCGCCGAAAAAAAGCATCCCTCAAAACTTCATTTGTTTTCCTACATTTTACATTGCAAAAATTAAAGGGTTTGTTGCGTGTCTCTCATGCCACAGTTCTTTCAAGAACGCCGACTAGGGATAGCTTGGAGACCGACTTTTGATTTTAACAGTTTTGCTCTAGTTTTCATTGCTTCTTTCATGCTGCAATACTTTTACCGTCCAAAGTAGGCCTAAGTTAATCATAATCTTAACAAAAACAGAAGTACATGACTCGGATATTTTGCGAATATTATCAAGATACTCACATTTTGCAGATCTTACGGAAAATGTATTTCTTATACAACACTCGGAAAGGGAGGGTTTAAGCGAAAAATAAATTTTCATATGTAAAAGAAGAATTCATTTAATTTGAACGTATTATTCTAGAGATATCATTAAATGAAGTTATTGCATTTTTTACCCAAAGTGAGCTTGAGGCAAGCGGGGGTTATATG
Source organism: Holothuria glaberrima (assembly GCA_009936505.3). NCBI lineage: Eukaryota > Metazoa > Echinodermata > Holothuroidea > Aspidochirotida > Holothuriidae > Holothuria > Holothuria glaberrima. The sequence continues at coordinate 12,350 of WURT03647178.1, read as the reverse complement.
ACCTCCTCACATTGATGAACACTGCTTTGTTTCCTTTGTTTTATCAGCCCATTGTGTTGACCTTGAAGTTTATAGGGACAGAAGCTCTCCATGGGGAATACAAAGTTTGTAAAATTCCCATGCCTCTCATGCATTCTCATTATGATAACATAGGGTTATGGAGGAGAAAATTGGTTGTGAAGTCTGAAGAGAAACCACAGAGTGTTCATTAATGTAAGGCTATGATGTCATGTGTGCTTGTTTCAAGCTCACTTTGGGTTGAAAATGTGACAATTTTAACTGTTGATATCTTGAGAACTACACATCGGATTTCAATGCAAATTTCACCAGAATGCAAAAATAAGTCATCCACTAACATAGCAAAACTTGATTTGAGCCTATAGCCTCTTTTTAAATGACCACGACATTCAATACTAGTATCAAGAAAAAAGAGGATAGAAAACTCACATGCAACACCAACAGTCCGATGCTCGAGGAGGGAGTTGGTTCGACAACAGTAGTGTCTATGATATTGAGGAGACTTCAGCCTATGTGTACAGTTAAACGGTGGTCTTGAAGTACCATGCGTATTTTCTTTCTTGAAACGAGAATACTACATTTAACCGTTAAAATAAATATGAAACAGCCTAACAGGGGGATATTCGAGTAATTGACCTGTTATAATTGGTGACCATTGTGAGAATACGGCGAAACCATAAACACGACGATTAGACAAATTTCGTCACTCTCTATATAAGGGCTCTTGTTTGAACAGAGAAGAGATGCATGCACTATTTTTTTTTTTATTTCTCATCGGACAAGAACAAAGGGAAACCAATCAATTAAAACTGTAGGAGCTCTTCCCCCCCCCCCCCACCCGCGTGAAAATACCGTACCAAACTAAACGTGACGAACGCTCAGCCCCCGGACATCTACAAAGTGCCGGTCCTTCATTAGTGACTCCGTTCTAGAATGGCTGACAAAATCAGATAGACATATGTTTCTTCAGAGCCACCGTAGGGTTGTGTGCAGTCATGAACTTTCATGAAACCTTTTCTGATGATGCCATCCATCCGTTTGAGCTACCGAGTGTAACGCTTATATTGTTGCTTTTCTTTAACAAATCATTGTTACCGATTCTTTCTTTAGCTCAGGGCCCAAGCAAAACAGCAAATCTTCACTTCATCTGTATTATTTGTTAGGTAATAGACCTTGTTGGTGAACGATATGTATAGTGACATAGGCCTAACCAAAGTCTGTTGAGTAAAGTTCTTGGAGATATGGCTACCTGCTTTTACAGAAGTGCTGTTACAAACGATATTGTAATAATTTACCGATAATGTGACCAATAGCGTAAAAAGAAATTTACCGATAATGTAACAACGACCGATAATGTAAAAGGAAATTTACCGATAATGTAAAAACAATAAATAATGTAACAAAGGATTACCTATAGTGTTGTAACTCGACTAAAAATGTGGTGCACTTAACGTTAAACGCAAAGTGAAGTCTTTTCTGTTATTTTTAAATGCGTAGAAGAATCCACATCATGTATAGAGTTTTACATGGGGACTCGCTTTGAGAGGACATTATCCGAACTGGGAGCTCCGAAGTAACGGATCCTAAAAGAGGGTACGACTGATATTAACTCGATTGGATGAGAATTCCTGTCCTCTGGCAGTCAAGATAAGTAAGTAAAATAAAATTGCACAATGTTATGCAGCCCGACTACTATGCAATTTCGAAATCCAGTAATGGCTACGTATCCGTCAAAATGGTCTAGACGCAGTGAATCTGGAGGTGCTCGGAGAAAATTTTGAAATTAAACATTGTTCAAGTTAAAGACATATTTGTATCTGGCAATGAAGATAAGTGGCACAGCTTTGGAACGGACTCAAAGAAGAGTGTTATCGAACAAGCGATTAACACACACCGCGCACAAATATTTACGCGCTCAGACTAGATTGATGAAATGCATTCGGCACGATCAAAGTCTCGCACGTGAGTCTTTAAACACAACGAAAGTCATTTGCCCTGACTCCGGGAAATCTTTGCATTTATTTTGCAGTTCTCTCCCCCTCACCAAGAATCCCAAAAAAGCATACTGTCCCCCACTTAAACTTTGAAGAGCTTCTCTTAAATTAAATTCGAGTCGACTCGAACCTGAGTCGGTGACTTGACTTGTATGACACTGACCTATTCAATTCAGAGGAAAAAGGGGGGTTAAAGTGAAGTAGTCTTGGCAATATTCGAACAGGTTGTGCGTCGTAAGACAATCTCAGCCAACCAGAAGACAGGCGGGGAGCCCTCGGTTAAATTGAAGATCGAACTCAGCGAACCAGAGCACAATTACCGTGTCGCACCAGGGAGCTTTGAAGTACTTTTCCAAAAGTCCCCTCGACTCTGTGGCAAAGTGCCAATTAAGGGGCGAAACCAAACGTTTCATCCCGGAAGAGTTCTGTTCAAAGTAGCTGCATGGTCACACCTCCTTCTTGAATGAATCAAACGTTTGTGGAACCAAAGAGCTACCAGTGGGACTCTCTTGGGTGATCAAAAGGGTAAAATCTACCGAAATCTACAGAAATGACCTCTTTTCACAACCTGACAACTAAAGAGGTCAACAGGATGAGTTCTCAGTGTGTTTGTCAAGGTGTAAGGCTAATAGATGAAAAGAAATCACCGTGGGCTCCTGCTGGACAAAGAGAAGATAGACAAGTTGTTCCAGCTCGATAAATCTCCTTGACAGAAAGGTACGGCTGTGGGTAAAATGCACATCATAATGACAAATCCCACAGTTATAGGACAAACCAAAGAATCGCTGCCCTGGTAGAAACGGTCTCTTCGGATTGCAGGCTGGTGTACCCTGTCGTGTACCTGTGTGGTTTGCATATATCTTAACTAGATTCAAATCCTTTTTTTTTTTTTCTGTAGTGTGGGGACACTCTGGTAGCCACTTGGCATAGGCTACTAGTCTTGCTAAGAATTCGGTTGCCCATCCTTCCTAGTGTGCTGTTAGCCGAACTTATAGCACGCTCAGCAGGAATGTAGCTAATGCCTGATGATAAGGGGCAATGTAAGGCCTAAAAGAACAAATAAATGGCTTTCGACTTTCCGACTCAAGGAGAAATTCTCCTTGAATTTCACAATTCACCAACAAAAATAGTGTCACATGATCAAAATAGGCCATTCATGAACTAGAGTGACGAGGCATACTAACTCTGATTGGGGTGACTCCATTTTCCCTTTAAACATCTTACTGTTTATGTTACTAAGCGTTTTGTCGCCAAAATACGCAGCTGCAGGACTGAGTAAAGCTACCCAGGACATTGAAAAAGCCCAACCCATATGCATTTATTGTTATATTGATGGTAATGTCAACCACTGCATTTTGAGGAAGAGCAGTGTGCACTATTTTCAACACGTAGACTCCCACGGCGTGGTGAAATGCTACCCAGGATCTATGCCATTCATTTGAATCATCAGAGCCTACAACACATCGACTATTAGCCCACTCAGTGAGAAATCAGATCACGATCTCGTAATCTTCCATCCTACAAATCGACCTTTTGTTCACAGACAGAAACCTCGTAATCTCACAGTTTAGCTGTCGGTGGTGGGGCAGGGGGTCTTGTCCCCAATATCTGAGAAATCGCCCACTGACTTTGATTTTTCACACAATAAATTATTTAAAAATGGGATCATGTCCCCCTCATTATTGAGAACAAATCGCCGACCATGCATTAAATCTAGTTCAGAAACAGAACTTAAAGATTGCATCACAATGAAAAAAGTGGTATGTAAGAGTCAGATTGAGAACCATCTCGTTGGTAACAACATGAAACATGTGTTGGGATGGTATGAGTTTAATGAGTGGGTACGTAAATGCTAGTAACAATCTTTAAATACCTGCTACATTCAGCAACTACGCAGATAAGTTAAATAAATCCTATACCCGATTTGACTGCTTTGATTTTTCAACACAGGCAGCTTCTCTCACAGAATCTCTTGAAAATGTGATGATGCAAATCTTTTTGTGTGTTACGAGATATGAGGTTTTTATGAGTTCTATAGTTTGCTGGCCTAGATCACAGGAAACTCCAGGTTTTAAAGCATTGTGCCTATCAACTAGCCGATATTTTTCAGTATAGGCGTAGTAAACGGGGTGCTAAAACCCTCCCGGTCAAAAATGTGGTCCTGCAGAGGTACTCCTCCGCACCCTCCACTCAAGGACGAAACCCCCTTTGTTTGTTTCCTTTCAAAAAAAATGTCAAAAATTTTCAGTTTTTTCCAGTATTTTCGCACAAAATCGCATTTAAGGACCCTGGGATAATAAAAATTCTAAAGAGAAGGGGGTTACGAGACCCCTCCGTATAGATCTCTTCCAGGACGGCGGTCCGAAATAGCTTTCAGCCCCTAGTGGAGGACTGTTTCCAACGGTTATGGTTTTACGTATATATTTAATCTTTCATTTCATACAAAAGTCATCCCAGCCATATGGAAAATTTCCTGCATTATAACTCTACCCAAGAAACCAAACATAACTTCTATTTATAATGAAGACTTGTAAACGCATGGCCGTAGCCTGGGCGAAAACCCTAGAGGCAGTTGAAGACACTTGTTAAGCGGATCACCGAGTGGCGTGCCTACAGATAGTTGGCGCCCGGGAGGATTCTTCCTTTTACACCTTTGCATGAGTGCCATCCTGGGGAGGGTGCTGAGGGTAGGGGTACATGTGCAAAATTGTGCTATCGTTCGCAAGGCCTTGAACGGGTTTATATCTTTACAAATTTTTCTTTTTGTAGTGATATTCTTCCTACTTTGGCTGAGCGTAAGTCAGGAGGTGCTGTCTAAGAGAAGGGGATGTCACTCTTTTTATGACTATACTCTCTGAGAACTTTTTGTCTTTGTGGGGTGGCTTGGATGAATAGTGACGCTATCTTTGGTAAAGATTCTTAAAACGTAGAATTGCTTATATGTTTAGCGACCCTCATAATTTAGTGATTTTTTCTACTTTGAAAGGCTTGGCAGGTGTAATTGAAGTCGATGTTGCCTCAGGGGAGGGATGACACCTCTACCCTTTGAGAAATTTTTCTTGTTTTAAAGGGAGATGGCAGTCCCCCAAAATTTATTCTCAAAATTTGCTAAATCTTACAGATTTCTTCTTATTTCTCTCACAAGTATTTACATAATGTTCCTGTGTCAATTCATTGAATATTGAGGGTAAACCAATAAGTTATTCTGCACAAATTTAGGAAATAAGTAACAAAAATATTGTCATATGACTGATAGGAGCCATTCCTGAACCAGTGTACCGGGGTACACTGCTTCATATTGGGGGGAGACTGCATTTTCCCTTTAAGCTTTCTGAGATCTAAAATGGTGTTATCTTTGGGAAAAAGATCTTTGAACTGATAATATGATCTGAAATGTTAATTATGTATTGATTTTTCGGCTGTGGCATGGCATCTGTGCAATGGTACCCGGTGCGGGCTTCCAATTAGCGCTCTTAGTACGCCATTGGGGGGACCACCATCGCTTGGCTCGTAGCCTTATTGTATGCCTACAAGTTCGGTCGGACTGTCTCCCAGATGAGGGAGATGACGCATTTTAGACCTTAAAAGTTGCATCTAAATATTCTTTACTTTTAGATTTCATGCTTTAGAAACAAGCTCAGATTTCAAGAAGAAAAGTAAGATTTGATTTAATGGGGAAAACCGTTCACCCCAAATTGAATACCCGGGTATCCTATTTCATGAATGGCTTTTGAGGATCATGGTATAGCATGTTTGTTTATTTCATTTATTTCAACTTTCTAGGGTAAAAATCATACAGCAATACAGGTCAAGAAAAGGTTTCTCATTGAGTTGTGAAATTCACGTATAGAGTAACTCCTGGTTACCTTGAATACGCAATACTTATGTTCAAACATATCAAGAAAGGTATAAGTGAAATAACAGGACACTTGTATCATCTATTGTCTCAAAATAAGTTTGCGGCAACTGCTTATATGCCCTTTAAATTAAAAGTTTCTTTACCAGTTCATTTGAGTTTAGCTAATTATTAAAGGTGATCATAGGCTATTTTATCTTTAGCCAACACATATGCTGGTGTATTCAAGCGATGTATCTTCTATGGGAGAAAGATGATTCATTCGTCCGGAGGAGAAATCCACCTAAGAATGCATCCTTATGACGGGGGTCCGAGGACCTCCCCAGGAAAATTTGGGAAGAAAAGTAACCCTTATATGCAATTTCCCAGGTTTTGGGGGCCTTAAAATCAAAATCTGGACAGTGAAATTTATATGCTCAACCTCAGCCTTACAACCGTCAAGAGGCGACTATGTGGCAATCTCATATAATGAGCGACATTTGCAGCGTGATGTAGGCCTTCATAATTTGGAACATATTATTCATTACGCAAGGCTAATCAAAGGTCAAGTGCATTTGCACAAATATGCATTACGAGCATGCTAATCCTTAATCCTTGCCCCTTTTGTTACACCTTTACTTCTCTCCCACTCATGCCCCCCCCCCCTCTTGAAACCCTGTTCATTTGGATTGTTGTCCAAAACTTAGTAAACTAAGGTTTTTGTTAAGTGCATGGGGTGCTCCCCTGTAGTGTCATTTTGATATCGGTTACAAGCATCATACTAACGTCCCAATTTTGTAATTACCACAAAGCTTTTAGGAGGCCCTAAGCTAGTCACAGGGTACCAACATTGGAGGGGTGCCATACCACAGCCAAAGTTTCAGTAAATGATAGTAATTCCTCAGTGTAAATCCCAATAACATATTGCTTTTGGAAGTTTTGAATTTTCAAGTAGATTCCATGCACTATTTATCTGATTAGGGGAGAAAAGTGTTTGAAACACGTGAGCATAAGCATGATGTGGTAATTTCGGTACGCCATCCTCGGCGTTGAAACACAACACTTGGGGAGTAGTCCTGCTCAAGACCGTGGTATTAGTTGTACACAACCATGTTCATCTGGAACTACTGTGAAGACGCCCTCTACCGTCTTCAAATTTCTGTTCGATACTACAACTATACGACGGTTGCACGGAACGTTAGGTACACTATATTTACATTACTAACTACTATACTGCATCACGGACATTTTTCTACGTCCTCCGACATGGGCTTGAATACTCGGATGTCCCAAATAAGATCAGTGGGCCCGAAAAGGTGTTGAAGAAAAATTACAATAGTCATGCAAGGACTAGCTAAATTGAAATGAGGGGTATGTATCATCCAGCAAACAGCCCCCGTTTCCCCGCAAAGCAATACTTTTCCCTATAAGCTGCCCTCTATTCTTACTGATAAGTTTGTTGCATGCTGCTAAGAAGGACATATTTCTGGTGCTTTTGAAATGAACTTTTACCCCTAAATTTCTCTCTTATGAATTGTTTTTACTACCTTTCGTACTGGATTCACGAGGGTGAATGTCTAAGAAAATTAAGCACTTAGCTTTATTGACACTGTGTCGTCAAAGATGCCTTTAATAAAGCAGACTTAAAGTCTCGGATTACAAGAATATATATGTAAAGGTTGGAAAATGAATTTCATTCATCCAACTCCCGTCTTCATACCTTAAACCACTTCTGAGATATAAAATGTTGAAATTCATTCACTGAATTTAAAATAGTCAATTGTGCAATCATTTGTGATGTCCTTCTTTTAAAACTCAGATTAACTTTTTTTTTTTGAAAGTAACATGTTTATATGACCTTGAAACATTAACTGCTCCTTGTAAAGCATGTTGTATGGAGAAGACTTTCATAGCCAAGTCACTCTACAATATGATATAATATTTGATACATGGAAGTACTTCCATGTTTGATACAGCATCCCTTCTAGCCAATAGAATTAAATTGAAAGATGACGGAAGAGAGTACGTAAATAGTAAGACTGTGTTGCAAATTAGTAAGACTATCTTAATACCACTACCCTTGTGTAAAACTGCCGGGGGCAGGAGGGCATGTAATGTGAACATCCCTTTTTGTCCGCATCCTTACTATTGGTACCGTACTTTATATTGCCTGAAACAAGCCCAAATGATGTTTTTTCAATGCTTAAATGCTATGCATTTTTTCTTTTAATGTTTACTATGGCCTTTAATGTTTCTTAGTTTGCCTTTTAAAAGACAGTGGAAAAGGGGATGGGTAATGCGACGCGGAAGTGGGAGTACAGGAAGCCGTAATCTGACGTCGCAGAATTTTCCAATTTCTGTGAGAGACATAGTCAGGATAGTATAGATACGACAAAATATGTCATCATGATACTGGTGGGGTAACATCAGGATTTGCGCGACAGGGGTTTAACGCCCAGACTTGGGGCTGTAGTCTGAATCCTCGACAAAGGCGACGGGTTGCCGAAGTTTGTCTAGAGAAATATTGTTAGCTGGCATTTTGGACATTTAGTGATAGTAAAATTGGAAAATCTGAGAATTAACATTACAGGATTTGCTCTCATTTATAGCAAAATATTAAGTAAATTACAGATGCGACCTGGCCGTTGTGGGGAGTTTAATTTTATCGTTTCCCGAAAAAATTGGAAAACTTAACTTATCATGTAGGATCTTTCCGCGACGAGGACCATGGCCCCTGCTTGTCACGACGACAATCAATCTCCTCGGATTTTTCTTGGTTTCAAGAGCACAACTCCTCCAATACAAACACAAATTTTCGGCGCCTCTCGCGCGCTATATAGAGTTGTTGCAGCACTTACGTTTGAATTTGCATGCTACAACGCAAGTTTCTTAAGGTCGTCAAACAGTCCAAAATAAATCACGTGAACTAATGGGGGATAACTACTTCTACATACACTAGCTGAAGGCTTAAGAATGCTACGACTTCCTTACAAAATCTTTACCATCATGATATGGTAAATTAAATGTCTATACAGACGGAGCGAAAGGATGTAAGACAAACGTTGCCTAAACTGCCTTCAATTTTCAACCCTTTTTTGCGTAATGAGTACTTGAACAGATTTGCGATAGCATCCACATCGCAAGTTGAGCGCATCCCTTCAACGACATGGTAAACTACTGCACCTTACAAACAGTGGCGGAGCCACCATATGGTCAGGGGCGGTCCCTCCCCTGACGGACTCGGCGCCCTTTTTAGATTTTTACCGTGTTGATGCATAGGGTACTTAACTACTTCGAAGCGTCCCTACAGGCCATTCTCGCCCCTCTGACCGAATTTCCTTCCTCCGCCACTGCCTACTAACTTTTATGGAATAAACTTGTCAATTTATATTTTGGCGCGGAGGAATTTCTGGAATTAATGTCTTCCTACTGTTATTATACGATTCTCAAGGTAGCTCACCCCCAATAAATCCTCCATTTGAAAAAGTAAAGTGGCCCTGTCAGTGTAGCGTTCCACTCAATTCGGGTTTTCTTTTCTCCTCGGAAAAATATTGACTTACAAATTAAATCCCTTGAAAATTTTGAGCAGCTCTTTTTTGACTGTGTTACTTACTAAATATGAACAATATGTCACTGGCTCATCACATCTCATTTCTGATGTTGTACTGCATAGTACTTATAACACTCATTATCGATCCCTTAGGTCCTTTTCTGACCGTACTAGGCTCCATGTTCCGAAAAATAGAAGTAGTAGTGATTCTGCCTTTAGCGTAGCATGCCCACGTCTCTGAAATTCCCTCCCACGATCAATCAGAGAAGCGCCCTCACTGGTAGTGTTCAAGAAGAGTTTAAAATCCTATTTGTTTGCTTAATATGGTTTTCCTCTCTATTTTAATTATTCTTCTTTTTTCTGTGCTTATATTGCGCTTAGATCTGTGGATAAGAGCATTATAAATATCATATGTATGCATGTATGTAATGTTTAGTTTGATTGTTGTTAGAAATGTGTTGAAATACAGACTGTGCAAACTTAAAGCCAGTTTGACCAATTTGGCGCCGTTTTTATTGCCGTATGTGCCGTATGTAAGTCATGATCAAGGCTCTTCTTCTCGGGAACTGGCAGGGCTCATAAGCTGAGCATATATCCACGGTTTTCCGGGGGGGGGGGGATACTAATCAAAATGTAGGTGATCCTTGAAAGTGTCAATACTGCTGGCAGTGACAATTTCATCAGCTAAATTGTTCCACTCTATTATAGTCCTCGGAAAAAAGGAGTACTTGTACATATACATACGGCACAAAGGTTGATACATGTTTTGCGTACTTCTTCTTTCAATCAGAGAAGCGCCCTCACTGGTAGTGTTCAAGAAGAGTTTAAAATCCTATTTGTTTGCTTAATATGGTTTTCCTCTCTATTTTAATTATTCTTCTTTTTTCTGTGCTTATATTGCGCTTAGATCTGTGGATAAGAGCATTATAAATATCATATGTATGCATGTATGTAATGTTTAGTTTGATTGTTGTTAGAAATGTGTTGAAATACAGACTGTGCAAACTTAAAGCCAGTTTGACCAATTTGGCGCCGTTTTTATTGCCGTATGTGCCGTATGTAAGTCATGATCAAGGCTCTTCTTCTCGGGAACTGGCAGGGCTCATAAGCTGAGCATATATCCACGGTTTTCCGGGGGGGGGGGGATACTAATCAAAATGTAGGTGATCCTTGAAAGTGTCAATACTGCTGGCAGTGACAATTTCATCAGCTAAATTGTTCCACTCTATTATAGTCCTCGGAAAAAAGGAGTACTTGTACATATACATACGGCACAAAGGTTGATACATGTTTTGCGTACTCCTTCTTTGGAGGCCTTGCCCCGTCACCGATTTAGGGAAGGTCCCTAGGTATGTCAATTAAATTGGGATTTATTTTTTAAGATAGCGTTACTCTAGATCAGTAGTTCCCAAATGGGGCGTTATCGCCTCGTGGGGAGTTTTCACAACTCAGGGAGCGCTAAGCGGATGGCAAGAGGTGTTCAAAAATGAGAGACCCAGGACCAGTTAACCCAGGCTTTACAAGATTCCAAAACTTTTCCCTAGCTAAGCTCTGAAATTGGTTTGTTTAAAAAGTGGATCCATAACGTCAAATGTCTAGTAGGTCTAACATTCACTCCTCGGGAGCACAATAAAGTTGTGAATACCTTTATTGCTAGATTTTAAAATATCTCATCTAATAGTGCATAATTTCAAAACTTTCCTGGCGAGGACCCTCAAATTCCCATTAGTGACATCACAAAGCAGTGGCGGATCCAGGATTTGGCAGAAGGGGGGCCCAGGTCATAGTGATTTCTGTAAAAGACTGATCAGGGGAGGGGTCTAAGAGGAGAGGGTTCTACCTCCATAGGCGTAGGAAGCTGTTCAAGACTGGGGGCTGAACCTTGATTAGGATTAACCGTCCTGGGGAGGGGTTTAAGGGGAGGGGTGTCCCCCTCCCCTTAAAAACCCAGTAAATAACTTTTAAAACATATATTCGTGATCAGTGGCTCCTTATATTTGGCCATATTTGGTGCCAAATATTCCAAAGAATTTTCCAAACCATTTTGTGGGAATTTAGGTCAATAAAGATGGCGGAAGAAGTAAAATGTCCGCCAGTGATATAACTACAATATTTTATAATCATAAAGAAAATAATCCTTTCAAAATATTTGTAACACATTTAAACAAAAAAACTGTCCATAATCTTTAGTAAATATTCAGAGAGTATTTTTCTGGTTACGTGTTATAGGTTCCAGGTCAATTAAGATGGCAGAAATTCTAAAACGGCCAACCATATAAGTATTACAGCTAAAAAATATTTGTTATTGTTTTTCCGCCGTCTTGGTTGGTATGGGGTCCTGAATAAATTGTCAAAAATTATGCTTTGAATTTTTATGTACAATCTGCTGTGAAGATATGTCGGGTTTTCAATCGAAATATATTTTTATGCTACATTGTTATTAATCATTAGCGGCCATTTTGCTTTTCCGCCATCTTGGTTGACCTCAATTCCAACAAAAATGTTCTTAAACATATTTTTAAATTGTCATATTTTTAAGAGTCAGTGAGTTCAAAATATTTTTCATAAATATTTAACTCATTATTTCAATATATTATTAATTACAAGTGCGGTGGGCGAGTTTTTTTTTTTTTCAAAGGATAGTGAGGGGAATATTATGAATTATTCGTCTATACTGGAGTTTTTGCTCATGACTATTCATAACGTCTTCCTTCCTCGCTTCATATTAAGCTTACCTGTTCATGTTCCGTATGAACAGTGGTCACAACGTGTTGTTACACTGAGTTTATCGCATCTCAAGTGCCTTCAGTCTAATGACACTGAGGCTTTAAAGGACAACTGCTTTGACTGAATATGGTAACTTAATGGTACTTCAAAAAACAAAATTTTTTATCGTTTCTGAGGTTTAGGGTAGTGAAGAAACTAAGGGAAGTTCCGAGTGAAAGTTGGGGTA
>WURT03647167.1:0-11310 GCA_009936505.3 Holothuria glaberrima | reverse complement strand
GCAGAAAAGTCTTAGTTCATCTGCAATGTAGTGAAATATGATAACTTATCAGTCGTACTACTGGTAGAGCTGGTGTGGAATCAAAATCTATTGACAGTATAAATAAACCTGATATAACCACTCAAGGTTATCTAAATAGTGCCTACTTCACCCAATCTACCATCAATCCACCCATCTGAACAAGTCTGTAACAATTCTGCTTGCAATATCCTCAAGCCATGAAAGGACTGATAATATATATGTATGCCGAATCTCTTCTTTAACACATTAAATAAAAAGAGCTTGAAAAGAAATGGTATTTACCTTCCACTCCATAGTCTTGCAGATCCTTCTTTCTGATTCTGCCTTTGGTGGCCAGTTTGGCAGCTCTAGCAGGATTCATGTTAGGATTTGGTGTACTCATCAATGTGAAGCCTTTCATTAAGGAAAATGCATGTTGTATCATACATCTACTGTTTGATGTTAACTTTCCTAAAGAGAATTAATTCATCATTTAAACTTCTAGCCAACCTATGAATATGTTCACTGAGACACCTCCCTGCAAGACCAATTAGGACAGCTGCTGAGAACAGTTATTTGATACATATACAGGCTTATGCTAAGGCACACCGTCCCACTAAATTTTTGAAATATATACCTTACAATGGTTGTCTGTGAGCAGGGGGAACTATGTTACATCTGAAAGTGGGGTGGGGAGACTTTGGGAGGGTGATGTTCCCAACCTGCTAGGAGAGTCTTAGATTTTAATAACCCCCTAGAAGCAGTTGGTGCAACACTTGTGTGCTACTCCCAAGCATTAGTCAGTATTAATGTGGCATAACCAGGCCAAGGGCCCCATCGTTTAATCATTCCTGTAATGCCACTTCTGTGAGTGATAGCCTTGAAGGGAAATATTGCATTTGTGGCACAGAAACTTTTTACATCTTTAAAACTAAAATTTACAGATACAGAATGATAGGTATTTCAAAATAAGGCAACATGGCAGCTTTATTTTCAAGAGATAAGGTACTCACAGAAAGAAATTCAGTTATCTGTAGCTCTAGAATAACTTGCTTTTTCAAAATTTCATATAATGTAACATCCATAACTCTTGTGTTGCATTACATTTTAGCAAGATAGTGCTATTGATTGAGAATGAAAGGTTTAACAATTGTTATAGCTACTTTTGGTGTTTGTCATGTTGGTGCATTGTAAACACAATATTTCCTTTTAATTGTCACTGCACAAAGACTTTGATTTGGCCCTTCATGTGACTGGGTAATGGCATTTTCCAATATCTACGTCCAACAACACTGCTGTTGTTATGCAAAACTTATGCTGTACCTATCTGATTACCTGAAATGATACTTAACAGAACAGCCTCAAAAACCACTTTGAAGGAACAACAAAAGTAGCTATACAATCAGCAAACAAAAAGGTAAGATTTACGTTTGGTTCTTCAACTACTAAGAGAGAAGAATTGCAAATTTCTTCTTTACATTTATAAAGACAGCATGGCTTCATTTTCTCAGAATGTGAACTTTTGATGCAAAATGCTTTGCAAGAGTTTCAGAGCCTTGTATTTTTTATTCCTTGCAGAAGGTGGGGCAAGGAATCTATGCGATGGTGATGTCGTGTGTGTATGTATGTATGTGTGTGTGCATGTATGTATGTATGCATGCATGTATGTATGTGTGTATGCATGTATGTATGTATGCGTGTACGTCTGTGTGTATATGACGCTTAGCTTGTAAACATGATATCTCAAGATAGCAATGACCGACACTTTTCATATTTGGTATATAAATTTGTCATAATGAGAGGAAGGACCCTGTTGTTTTTGGTAGAGGTCAACGGTCATTTGAGGTCACCAGAGGCCAAAAACCGAAAACCTTGTAAACACGATATCTCGAGATAGGATTGACTGACACTTTTCATATTTGGTATATAGATTTGTCATGTTAAGAACTTTATTGTTTTTGGTGGAGGTCAAAGGTCATTTGAGGTCACCGGAGGTTAAACTGTGAAAACCTTGTAAATGGCTTGTAAACACTATATCTTGAGGTAGCAATGACTGACACTTTTCATGTTTGGTATAGATGTATTATGTTGAGAGGGACAACCCTCTTGTTTTTGGTGGAGGTTAAGGTCATTTGAGGTCACCAGAGGTCAAAAACCAAAAACCTTGTAAACACGATATCTCAGGATAGGAATTTTGGATAGATATATGTAGTATGTGGATGCATTATGGTGAGAGAATGAACTCTATTGTTTCTGGTGGAAGTCAAAGGTCATCTGGGGTCATGGGGAGTCAAACACTGAAAACGTTTACAAGATATGTCAAGATAGGAGGCTTGCATAGTTTTCATAATTGCTATGTGCATGCCTTATGGTGAGAAGAAGAACCATGTTGTCTTTGGTGGAGGTCAAAGGTAATCTAGGGCCACCTGGTGTCAAAGTCTGAGAACCTTCTTAACACAATTTCTCAATGTAGGAAGCTTGGATAGATTTCATACATGTTACATGGATGCTTTACGGTTGGAGGAAGAACATATTTGTTTTGAGGAGGTCAAAAGTCATCGGGGGTCACTAGAGGTTGAAAAGCAAAATTTCCCAAGAAAATCCCATCATTTTCTATGGCAAGGAATCACTAAGCCTTTGGGCTTTCTGGTTGTAAGATTTGCATGTTCTTTAGCCAGTCTTAAGCAAGAAAAATGTTTTTACGAAACAAAGTTTAGAGGGTTATTAAATGCATCTTTTAGAGTGCCATGCTTTCAGCTGCAGTTGATCATGCACTGAAGGGATATTATCTATGTGCCTACATAGAAGTATCCTAAAAACAATTGCTCTATATTAAACACTTGACAAGCAGATTTCCACAGAGAGACAGTGATGATCATTAAATCCTTCTTATTTCCAAATGTTCCTGGGATTCTACTTAATTGCTCTGTTTCCTCATTCACTACCATATAATGTCACACATCCATCCCCTTAGTTTCTATAGCCTAAGAGACATGCACTTTCTTCTCAAATTACTTTGAAAAGGATATCTCCTGGTAGAGACATTTCCTGGTTTTCTCCTGTAAGGCTGCGAACAAAGAACAAAAGAAAATTGCTGACCAAATCACATATATTGTAACTGATTGATATAATGTTTACAGTAGTATTCTCTGAGACTGAGAATAACAGCTCCCCTATGAAAATGTGTGCAACCCATATAATGCTACTTTTGTGAAAATTAACTTGAATCGACATGATGTAAATGTACTTGAATATAATTGGCATCAAGCATTTACAATGAAAGGAGGAGAATCATCCATCATAAACATACGGTATGACCAAGTCAATAAGTTTACAAGGAGAACCAGCAGATGAATTAAAACCATGTGACCCATTCAAGTTCATGAATGCTGTTGTAAACATTTTTTGTACAGGGACACTTCATTACTTACATGTTTATGTCAAATCATGGTGAAAAAAATACATGTTTTAATTCTTTAAAATTTATTTGAAGGATGAGAGACACAGTTTAGGTTAATTTATGGAAGGTTCTTCCAACCCACAAGTGCTTTAATACTGCAAGTTTCATTCCAACCAGCATAACATAAATATGAGAGTGGTAGGGTTGGTCATCCAAAGCAGTCCATCAATTGATAATCACACTACACACTGACCAATGATCAATTATCAACCTGAACAGATACTGTAAGGAGTTTATGACATACCTGTGTTGTAGACTGGCAGCCTCCCCCATGCACAGTTATGACTTAAGCTGGTAATGGTTTTGTGGTCAGGAAAAAGAGCTTGCTAAACTGTTTTCTGGAAACTTTGCACTACAATTTCATTATGCAAGGTTCCCACACTTTAAAATTACCAAATTCAAATGTTTTAAAGAGTAACTTAAGAACAAGGTGGCCATTTCTAAGACTGAAGAACAAAAAATTGTTGTTAACTTGATGTTACTCATTTACCCACTAGACATATTCATACATCATTGCAGTTTTTAAGTACAGTTAAGCATTCACTTTTCCAGATGGTATGGCACTTTTCAGACCAATCACCCAAACTTTGAAGACTTTTAAGAGGAGAGAGTCAACTTACAAGATTAACTATTCTGCATGTTACAACTGGTAACTGATTCTGTATGCTGACCACGGTTACCAGTATTTCTGCACTACTTACCACATTGGGGCTATTCCAGGCACTAGATGAAGATGTCTTTTCAGGCTTGATTACCTCTCGAATTTTCCTGCAAAAAGGAAAGTTTTAATTTTAAGTTTAAAGTCAATGACATATTGGGCCTTCTGTCATTGTTTTGTTGACCTCTAAAAAATAGTACCCCAGGTAAGAGACCACATCTTATGAAAGATTCTGACATGAAGCAAAATGATCTTACATTGTCATACCAGTTACAGCTGCGAAAGCAAACCTCTCTTGTAGGAATTTAGTTTTCCTCAAAGGCAAAAATGGATGCAAGTGTAAATCCATCACATCGTTTCTATCCTATACAGAATGGTATTTATGCCATAGAGCAGAAGCACTTAAGTATCTTATTCACAAAAAGGATATGGCTGGCCACAAGATGATTAGTAGTGAGCAAACATCACCAAATCAAGGAGTTTGTCTTAACCCCAATTATATGGACCATGACTTTTCCATTGGACATGAACATAAACTAATACTCCCATCATTTACACCTTCTTAGGTAGCTAGGACCTCAAAGCAATCATACAAGACCAAACTGCTTCAACAATACATTACCTATTTGGATGGTTTGGTCCATTGCAAATAAGAGACTGCAGAGGATCAGCCCTTTGATGACCATCCACTCTCATGCAAACAATCTGATGAGAGTATACTCTGGTGAACTCACCATGGCTTGACAATGTTGAGATACACTTGATCATGACTGGTTAACCAGACTGAAGCACTAGGCCACCAAAGGTTTTGCTCAACCTGCATACAGTCATAGAAAATTTGGACCTAAATGGTCTTTCTTGTATGAATTACCCATGAGGGCAATTGACATTAAATCCCACCAAGCATAGGTGGTCACCATTGTCTAGAAAGTAGTCATGGGTCCACCATGCTTATTTTAGATGGTTAGCAGGATAGAGTGAAAAAGGAGAAAAGTGTGTACAGACACAGGATGCACTTTGATGGGTATAAGAGTGATCTCACAAGTATCTCTGTAAAAGAGCAGCTCATACACTCTCACTGACTAAGACACTCATGGCCTTCTTTCCCCGAGGCATTTTGTTTCAATTACACTAAGCTGCTTCATGACATTCTATGTGACTGATAGTTTGTAAAGTTCTTGCTTGGCAGAGTGGTTCAGGCAAGTGCAATGACTGTATGGCCTATCCATCAAGGCAGAGAGGATGCCATTAGTCTTCCACCCACCTTGCAAAAATTTTTTTCATTCCTAAACCAAGTTCAAACAAAGGGCTTTTATAACTTTGCCACTTAACTCCAAGCATACATGGACAATCACAGTTAGAAAACTATCCCAAAACAGATATGATGATATGCATTTTGTACCAATGATGGATGTATTCTCTTCAAAGGTCACTGCAAATAGGACATGAGGCTATCATCCACAGCAGCAACAGCAGCAGCAAAAAGCCATGCAAACGACAAGATTCAAGAGGGCATAGGCATCTTCCTCTTGCTTGATTGCTTGATGTTATCTTTTTATGTTAATATGTGCATACTCTGGCTCAAACTGTTGGATGGGGGGGGGGGGTAGGGAGAGGGCAAGAGCCTCTTTCCAAAGATATTCTGTTACAATAAGAACAGCATCAACCCCTGTGGGAACTTCATCTTTGCACCTCCCATTGTAACCAACAGTGGGAGAGTAAACACTTTTTATACATCAGTCAGACGGTGTAATATGACTGTGTGACCTACCCTGCATGGTAAAGGACAGCATTAATCTCACACAATCATTTCAATTTCCAAAGCCTGTTTGTACTAAAGGCTGAGAATCATTGCAATGTCCTGAAGAATAGCAGGGGAAGAACCTTCCATAAACCAATGCAAAAACATACAATTTGTAACCATAGTATGGGCTTCTCCAAATGTTAACAACATTCAGCAGGAGTCTAACCATCCACAAAAACAGAAATTTACTCAGACCACAAACTTCTAAAGGAGGAAGGCAGCTTTGATTTTTGATTCAAACAGGATTTGCATTCTCCTGTGCTATAAGATATTTGTCCATTCAATGGCAAAATATTTTTAAAAGAAGGGTCTAAGCTCAAATCAAGTTTTGATATATTAGAGGAGTACTTATTCTATGCAATCTGGTGAAATTTCCATGGAAATCTGACTTGTGGTTCACAAGATATCAGAAGATAAAGTTGTTACCTTTTCAACACAAAGTGAACTTGAAGCAAGCAAATATGATGTCATAGCCTCACACTAATAAGCATTCTTTTGTTTTTCTTTAAACTTTATCACCAATTTTCTCCTCAACAATCAATTGTTATCAGAATGTGATTGCATGAAAGGCATGGGAAAATTACAAATTTCACATTCCCCATGGGGAGGTCCTATCCCTATTAATTTCAAGGTTAACACAACAGACTGAAAAAACAAAGGAAACAAAGCATTCCTTATCAATGTGAGGAAGTGATATCTCACTTTAGGTCATGAATGTAGTAACTTCTTTTGCTTATATCTCGAGTAATACATTTCTGATTTGAATCAACAGAGTCTGATTTCACCAACATGCTTAGATTTAGTTCCTCTTTCACATATGAAAAGTAAATTTTTGCTTAAACCCTTCTTTTAAGGGGGCAGGGGAAGCAAATATTCAAGGGGAGAATCATAAGGAGAACTGAATGACTTGGACAAGAATTCTTACTTAGTTCAAATACATGTCAAATAGAAGTATCAGGGTGCACATGTTCCTGTAACTTGAAAATATACGAATGAAACCTTACCAGCAATACACAAAATATTTTGCAAGGTGGCAGTTGTGACATTTGCCAAATTTCAACTGCCAGACACAGAACCCTGGCTATCACACGAAGCAACACCTTCCAAACTATGGACCATGACCCAAAACTCAATCACCAAACTCTAATAATCCTGCATGTCTAATTGTAATGTATACTCCAATATTGTCTATTTAATCTTGGTTATGAGAACAACATCTATTCTAGCAACACTACCAAAGACACTGTTATGGCTAATAAATAATGAAATAGAAAAGCCCCAACTTGGAAACTCTGTAACAAAATCTTTCTTCACCATCTGGAAACGAGGTCAATTTTTAAGCAAAAAATGTGGACAGCACTGATGTAGAGGCAAGTACAAATAAAAATAAATTATAACAGGATAAATACAAACATGCCACTTTACAACACAGAAAATCAAGCTGGCTGTAGTGCAAGGCTGCAGTCCAGTGTCTATGGAATAACCTGAACTATTCAGGGATCTTATTAATGTTTTGTGTTCAGCTTTTCCCCCGGTGGACAGCTTGCACTCTCCCGTTTAAAGATTTTTTTCATGCAGTCAAGTGAAAATTATCAATTTATATTGGCCCTTGTTTTATACTTACATGTGCACATGATAATGGGCAAACTATGTAAAGCACATATTGCTATCAAAAATAGCCAAATTTTTGACACTACAATTCAACCAAGTTGGGTCACTAAATTTATTTTCATAAAGACCCATGGACTTGAGCTAGTACACCAATAATTAATAGTATTGACATTTCCTACCTTCTCCTTGCCTCTGATGTGTCTGACATGATTTCAACATCACTTAGACCAGATGAGGACCTTCTACTTGTAATACTGCCAACCGATGAACCTCTAGAGTGTCTTCTTGAACGACCTGACAATAAAGTATCATGGGACAAGTTTTCAGATTCTCAGAAATTTTTGTTCAAGATATTAATTTTTCGTAAAAAACGGAAAGGTACAGGCTTCAGCAAATCTTGATTTCTACTCAGTGCTTTATAAAATACAAATCAACCTCAAACAATTTTTACTTTATCCCTAGTCTCAGCTATCAAACAAAAAGAAAACTTAGTATTTGCTTGAGATATTTCTTTTTATGCTCAATATTGTCAACAAACAGTATCATATTAGAGTCATTATTGCTTTTAAAAAACATTAACTGGTTAACACCAATGCAATCTTTCTTAGTATTGATGTGTTACACACATTCAACAGTTTGTCCAACAGAAGCTATCCCTGACAACTTGTAATTGAATCAGAAAAGGTACAAAACAAAGTGAACTATGGGAAGTTATCAATTCAATAAAACATATCACATCTGCTGGTAATGTAACATGAATGAATGCTTTTATTTCATGACAGACATTTATTCAATCGGACAGCCCATAGTCCAACCATGGTTTCTAATTTATGTTGTCACTGCTAGTTACCCTGTTACAGTTATTAAAAAGTTTATCTTCTCGGACACTTGTTCAAAACTTAGTGTGATGATAAGTTACAAAGCTTTTTGTACAGTTTGTATGATTAGCAGTGTACTAGCTTTTTACCAGTATCTACCACTATACCAACGACCAGCATTTTCCAGTGAGTAGCACCAAGCTAATATATTACATTAGGACTAGCACCATACTTTTTCCCCTCCTTGTATTTCCTGTATCAATGTTCCATATTATAATACAATCATCCAATTGGGGGTGCTGTCCATCTATTTACAGTGATTACATATTATTTAATACATCAAAATGATTTGAATAAAATGCAACTTCTCATTCCCTTAAAATTCACATAAACTAACCCATACTAATGACTCACACTGTGCACATGGCTAGCACTTATACCTATGACTATCAGCCTTCCAGTGATCATCTCCATGCCACTGACTAGTAATGAGATGACTACTGTCTTATCAAATGAGAAAGATAATGAACAGCTGAGCAAAATATGGCCTGCTGCCCTCATTCATGAAGCCCACAGAGGTATTTTGTAATACAAATGAGTATGGCAGTTTAGCTCTGACATAAAAAATCATTTTACATACTTTCTTTTCTGTAAGATTTTTGAGCAACATATTTTGTTTACATTTATGTCATACACCTCATTATGCACAATTTATCTACCACTTGGTAAATATAAGAACTGTCTGCATGAAAAATTGAATTCTTTAAACTTTTAAGTAGTGTCAACCTTAGTTTAGTGGGTACAATTCCAACTAAGGGTTGCACAGTTTTAATGGCAGAACATTTAACAAAAATCATAAATGCCACTGCTAATATTCTCCTTCCATCAAATTTCGATTAATATCAATTATCTCATTGCAATGTTACTTCACTGATAACATTTGCTTCCATTAATACTAAATGCTAAGAACTAATGCTGACTGCCATTTATATAAAGCCCTTTAATTACACTATGAAAACTTTAATTTAGGGATTTAAAAAAATCTTTTGAATTGTGTCAAATTCTTTACTTAATACCTAGAACATAAACTAGGCATTCCTGCCCCTATAAACCTTCGTATCTATGTGGACATCCATACCTTTAGGGTTTTCACCAAAGATATTGCAGTCCATCAATGAACCATGTATATGAAGTTTGTATGGCAACAATTCATCAAGGAAGCTTGATTTACTACCTAATTTTTATGTCGTACATAGGTGACCTGCGTATGACAAAGGTCATGACTACCATTACATGAGGTTCTATGACCATTTTTGAGCAGCCTCCTTGGATATTTTGAAGCCTCTGATGACAGACAAAATTTGTAAAATCTCCTCTCTATTAGTTTTTAAACAGTGAATTGAAGTATTAGGTCTGCAATGAATATCTCTATGATTCTGATGCCCATCCCTGCTCTAGGTTCATATCCACTGTGAAACAAACACGAAAAAGAAAGAAATTCCTGCATGATTTACCTTCAGATACAGAAGAAGGTCGTGATCTAGACTGTCCTCTTTCTTTTGACCCTGAAAAACATGAGCGCTTCCCACCAGATAAACTTCTCTCTCGTACCCTGTTAATGATAACATGATAACTTGAGTAACACTTTTTCAAATTCCCCAGAAAAAAGTTCAGAATAAAAAGACATAACAAATTAAAATATTTAGCTGGGAATCCAGTAGTAGAATGCAAGTTACATGGAGGATTCCACTACAGAAAACTTGCAAAAGACAAACACAACTTTTACTCAATAATTTGGAACTTGAAGGTGTTTATATGATGCACGTATAATGCGGAATTAGCTGTCTGAAGATAGCTTTGGGCAGGTACAACTGTGTTGTACTTTCTATAGAATAATGGTGCTAAACAAGATCTAATTCAGCCATCTGAGATACATTAGGTACGGTAGCTTCACTGTCATACCAATAGATATATTTGTCTTTAGAAGTATTGCAAATTGCAAGAACAAATATCTTTATGAGTTCAAAGTTGAAAATTTTCAGGGTCATTCCACTCCTAACAAACATTAATTTGCACATGAGAAAAACATCAAAATTTTCTTTTTAGGCTTTCATATACTGATATTACATGCATCAAAACGGAGACACAGAATGAGGAGTTCCAAGTTAAAGCATTTTACTATCTGTGTGCATACATTCAGAGATGTCACTTACACAAGGTCACTGTTCCAAACATGTCTATAGGTCCTGCCCCTACTTTGGTACTGTACGAGCACATGAAACTGTTGTTCTAGCTCTTTTATATTAATGGGAAAGAGCAGCTGCCTCAAATTTATTAATTGGAAACATCAGCTAATTCTTACAAATTTCCCCCTATTTCCTTTACAAATATTGTTCATAGTTATCCAGACAAAAGTATTTCATACTAGAGGTAAACAAAGTAGTTACTCTGCATAAATTGAACAATTCAGTAACAAAAATATTATCACATTGCTCACACAGAGCCAATCATGAATTACAGTAGGATACTGAGGGATACTAACTCAAATGGAGGTGACCCCATTTTCCTTAAAAGTGTGCATTGAATCATTATTCCCATCATTTAAGAAAAGCAACTTAACTCTTTAATATTGAACCTCATTCTCTGATAAATATGTTTAAAACATCAATATGTTGACTTTGGGTGAGGTTCTTAGGCTCTTAAGTTGTCTTTTGATTAGCCAGTGCACCGAATGAGGCAGGTGAGGCACAAAAAAGAAAATTTAAACCTGAAACCTTGTCATAAAATTTGTATTCAAAACAAATCACATCAGAAAGCCAAAAGGCTTGCCTTGTTTTGCGTACTGTGGTTAGGAAATTGACCAGAGCGAAACAGACACAATTCATTTACTGAACATGCAAACTACTGTTTGTTGTGAGAATTTCTTTTATTCCTTTGTACTGAAATCTTGTTTAGAATT